>DWAN01006755.1:0-10244 GCA_018230445.1 Heliconius hewitsoni | reverse complement strand
TCTGCCTACCCTGCTGTGTGCGGGATATAGCGTGAAGCTTATTTAATTTAATTTAATTAATTTTAAATTGACATGAAATTTAACATCGAAATTTGAACGCTAAACGGTGAACGGAATATCTCGACACTACGTTCCTTATACTTATATTTGTGCCTACTCTACTAAATGCAGTATTTATGCAAGTTAAAAGTTAAGTTAAAGTAAACTATTTAAACATTAAAACAATTTTATATTAAATTTGTTAACATTGTCCTTCATAGACGGCGTGAGATAAATTTGAATACAATACTCGCTTAAAATATCTTAACGGCACACGCGAAATAGATACCGACGAATATAAAATACAATACAATAAGATGAAATTGTTTTTTTTGAGCTATTCTAACGTAACATCACAAAAAAAGAAGACGAGGATAAGAGTCGTTTCAGTATTAAAATAGTAAATTATTATCTGATTTTTGAACTGTGTTGCATAACCACATAATATACTAATCCATTAAAAATGCGTACCTTAAAATCTATATAGAATAGTAAATAAGCTCATAGCAGGATAGGCAGAAGGAACCTAGTGTTAAGACACTACGTTCGCCACTTTCCGCCAAGTTCTGGAGGCATTGCGTGTTGAGAAACTTAACGTAGAAAACTCAATGCTGCCGGACCTCAACGCCGCCCTTTGCCTCACACTTTGTGCCGCCGCACCACGACTGACCTCGATAGAAGATATAAATTATATATAAGGTTGGTACATACGAAATATTATACTAGTTTAAGTTACAATACATTCATAAATTACATAAATTAATTTATAAAAAACTCACGCTTCACGCTGTATCGCGCATATACAAGGATGGGCGGAGGGAACCTACCGTAAGACACTCCGTTTTCCACTTTCAGTCTGAATTTGAGGCGTTGTGTGTTGAATGGTGAACTCAACTTTGTGGACTGAGAAGGAATGAAGCCCACGGCCAACGTATTAACAGCGAGACAATGTACCATTACGATACTAAAGCTTATCAACGTATTTAAATATAAGAACAGTTATTTTTTTACGGTTTTACCTCGACCAACATCTTAAGAGGTGACCGCTTAGCTGTTGGACTGAGAATCGGATGTAGAAGGCAGTTTTAATTGAGACGGCGTGTATTGTAAGGAGGTTCCTTTTCTGGAGTCCTAGATACCCGAGGGCCTAGACTCTTCATCCCATTCCAGGATTCATCATCCAGTTCATCTTTATATTTTAAATGTATTTTTTATATTAATTTATATGTATTCTAAAAAGTAAAATTTATTTCTCTTATATACTTAATTAAAGTACATATTGTAATTTATTCCATCGAACGACCATATTGTAAGGTTATATAGAAAAGTTAGCTAAGGTAATTATCATCAAATCTGAATCGAGGTCAACACATTATCGAAACACAAAGAAAACTATATGAAACCATGAAAATTCGATAACGCACAGCCTTGTGGGAAAAATCTAACATATTTTCTTGAAATCAATCTTAATGCCGTTGACGTACTACATGTTGATTTTTCTATAATATACGTATATAGTAACTGGAACTACATTAAAAATGAGTTAAAATAAAATAATCGATACTATCTATATTAATATTGAATATTTTATTTCGCTGAACATGATAATCTTTAATTTCCTAGCTCTGGGGTAAAGAGGCGAGCGCGGTGTTAAGTTCCGTGAAAGTACCCTTCCTTTGCCTACTCTCTACTGTGCTGGATACAACGTGAACATAAAAAGAAGTAAAGAAGCAGCTACACGTTTTTTCCCACATAGCGGGATAATCAGAGAGAACCTAGTATAAAGACACCATTCTATCATAATACTAGGTTCTTTCTGTTGTTCTATCCGACGTCCGCCTGGATACGAAACAATGCGTGCTGAATGGTGGAACTCAACGCCACGTTTGGCCCTGCCAGAGAGGGTAAACAATTCAATCGCACTCACAACCAAAAACAAAGATTTACAGTACATTTTATTAATATCATATAAAACAAAACAATATTATATTATATGTGAAGGTATAATAAAATTCATTATTTTCCTGTCGGGAAACAATTAATATTCTTACTGAAAGCAGTATTTATATATAGGGAACCAATTTCTATTAATGTTTATATATTTATGGTTATCTGTTTACGCGTCACATAAAAAGAGAGGGCAAAATTGGTAGCAAATTGTATTAATCAACACGGTAAGCTATAAATTAACAACCTTGACCCTAGATCAAGATTAGCATTTTTTTTTAGCTTTAGCATTGCGTGTTGAGTGGCGGAACTCAACGCCGAGTAAATGTAAATGTAAATATTCAATTTACTCGGGTCAATCAAACTCAAAACCAGTCGCATTTAGAGTAAGACACTTGTGCTCCAGCGCTTCGACTGGCCTTTAATAAAATATTACAAATCATATTATACTATCTATTTTTCACGCACTATAAAACAAAGTCTCTTTCTATTTATGTATGTTTAAATCATTTAAGGTTTGTAACGAACTTTAGTGCGGTATTTTATTAATAATTCAAAGAAGTTCTTTAAAGAAGACGCGAATTGATAGAATATATTCCTTAGCAACCTTAAGAAGCTGACCAAGTCAGAGCTCTTTTAGCTCTTGTTACAGAACACGGTGACGCTGTAGAGATCACCAGGACCAACAGCCGACACAACCGAAACAAAAAACATAAAAAAATTTAACCGAATAAAAGAAATACCCCCAAAAAACAGTCACTCACACCTACCTAATATAAATAGCTACAACAAAATTTACGACGCGTAAAACAAACGACGCTATAAACGTTTCGTCAATTGTCTGTCTATGGCTGTCAATGGAAAATTTTTTACCCAACGTCAGTACGGTTATAAAATATTGATGAATCTGTGTATAGTTAGGATTACGTATAATATATACAAATTGACACAAAGAAGTGAATAATTTTGACTGAGTATTTTATTAAAGAAATTCCTATATGCGTAGTAATAATAATCAAGACGAGGCCATTTTGGCACACTGTCTGATTGTAATACGACGGTTGTGGGTTCGATTTCCACTATGGTACAATGACTTCACCCACAACCAGTCGGTTTTACAGTCACACAACTAAAGACGGACGGAGTGCCTTAACACTAATTTTTCTCTGCTTACCATGCACAGCTCGATTATTATTTATTAATACAATATAATCTATAAATTAACACGGCATCTCAAGATCAGTAAGTAAATGTACAGTACAGTACTTACTTAAAATCAATTATTTCTAATATAAATATAAAAATAATTATAAATGGATAAAAAATTTCTGGCGTAGTAATAAAACCAATTTCTGTTAAAAGTAATTGGATAATGGATAAAAAAATTGAATTTTTAATATAAAAAAATATACTTCACAGAGAATAGAGGCCAGTCGTGGCGCAAAGGCACGGAGTGCGACTATAAACACGAAAAGTGGTGAACGGAGTGTCTTAACAGTAGGTTCCCTCAGCCCACCCGGCTGTGTGCGAGATACAGCGTAAAGCTGATTTAATTTTTTTTACTACAAAAAGTGTTCACGGAAATCACACAACAGAGCCCAATTTTTTGACGCTAATAGTAGAGTAGGGTACTCTCTATATCTAGTGTTAAGACATGGAAATGAAAATAATGCGTTGTTTAGGCCGTAATGGCGCAGTGGTCCAAGGGTATGACAGTAAAAGCGACACTGTGCGTTTCCCATTTGGGAGAATGAATTATCATTTATTAACATTTTCATTTCTTCGCTCTGTTAACAAGGCAAAGCGCAGTAATGAATTTCGTCACTCCCACTCACCCCGAAAATTCGGCGAAAAGTGAAGAACGGAGTATCGTAACACTATATTGCCTCTTCCTAATATGTTATATACAGGATACAGCGTGAACTAAAAGAAATGTTTTAACTGTACGACGATTTTACTTTCAATATCAAACATACATTACTTAATAGTAAATAATATAAAATAACCTAAAACAATTATATTGGCTGATGGAGTAAAAAGTGAGTGAATATTATATTAAAACCTAGAGAATATACTACTATAGTATAAACGATG
This sequence comes from Heliconius hewitsoni, assembly GCA_018230445.1. Classification (NCBI taxonomy): domain Eukaryota; kingdom Metazoa; phylum Arthropoda; class Insecta; order Lepidoptera; family Nymphalidae; genus Heliconius; species Heliconius hewitsoni. Next base: position 6,164 of record DWAN01006755.1, on the reverse strand, counting down.
TTTGCTATATATATTTCTTAAAGAAACCGAAAGAAGCTTTCATTTTGTGAAACATAATATCTATTTCAATCTTCTAAAATATTCATCCAATAAAGTTTCAACTTTCAATAATTAACTCCACGATGTGAATTTTTCATGATTAATTAATAAACTGAGGGCGGTCGTGGCGCAGGGGCACAAGCGTGTGACTGTAAACGCGGCAAGTTGTGGGTTCTATTTTTACTCAATGAAAGTAAATGTTTTCATTTTATCGCTCTAAATACGAGCGAGGCGTTGAGTAACTCCTCGTCAACTCGCAATTACTTTCGGAATTCGGCGGAAAGTGGGAAACGGAAGTGTCTCAAACTAGGTTCCCAGGTTCCCTCTACCTACCTTGCCATAAGCGGTATATAGCGAGAAGCTGAAGTAATTAATAAACTAAAATTAGAAAATGTTACCGCAACATAATAAAAGCCGGCCATAACTTGAATTTTGATAAATCACCCAGCGTATTATAATATCCTTTAGGCAAATCATGCTCTCTTTTTATGATAAAAAGCCAATTTTCACGACAAGTGCTACACCAAACGAGCAATTCCCCAATAAGTCGACGGCACGGCACCGATGCCGAGCCAAGTATATGAATAACCTAATCTATCAACCGCAAAATATCCTACACAGACGTCACTATAGAGAAAATAATAAAGAATTTTAGAAAAGACACCCTTAAAACGAATATTTTAAGGGTTATTTTGCATTAGCACTGTTTTTACACCTTTATGTCGCGTTCAGTATGAATTAAACATGATATCGTAGCTCTTGTTTCTCTTTGTATTTATATATAAAAATAGGCCATAAATCATTATGTATATAAATTTTGTTGTACATAAAAGTTTACCTTCGAACTTTAATATTTAAGCAAATCTTGGTCATATTATCGTTTGTTCGTCCTTTTCTTCACATTTCGCTAGTTTATATTTTATATTCGGCAATGATTGATGTTAAATTCTAAATTAGATAATGTCAATTATAAAGATAACACAACGGAAGATAGTAACGAGTTTTTTTAACAGCTTGAAAGAATACAGACTTAATAGACTTAATTTAACGCAAAATTTTATGAAACATAAAATATAAACGAAGAGTTTTTCCCAAAACGAAATTAGAGGCAATAAAATAAGGACGTAACCGTGAAATACGCCTAGTGAGCCTAAGTGACATAATGTGACATTGTCAAAGTGATTTGTGCACGCTCTAAGCTCATTAAGAGTACAAATTAATAATGATCACTCCAGTCACATACCTTTTAAAATATTTGATACATACTGGAATATTCACTTTTTTTTCTGTTACCTAAAGCCATATCATAAAGTGATTTACTTCAATCTTTGTTTTAGTGAATTACATCAAAAAAACCAAGTTTAGCTATATTGAAATTCACGTCTGTCTTAATTTGCTGTCTGTCTGTCTTAATAAAAAAAATAATCGAGAAAAATATCAATGACCATCAACTCGCATTAATTGTCACATTGCCATTATTTAAATATAAAATAAATTAAATTGGATTAGATAAAATTTGGAATTTTTCTCAATATAAAATAGGGGTTAATGTACGAAAAATTAACAGAAATGGCGTGACGATTTCATTTATTTTAAAATAGTTAATTTTCACTAACTAACTTATTACACCTTCTGGTTCTATTACATTAAAAGTTAAAAATTATTCTAAACAGAGTAATGTTTACGTATTATCCTGCAGTAATATTATGTTCATTCATGTGACGAACAATGGACTAACGGGAGTGTCTCTTTGTTGCGACTTGCGTCCATACACCGAAACGAGCATTGTTAAAAGATACGTTTAAATATAAAAAATAAAACTGAATTAAACATATTTCTATTATATATAAAAAATGTAGCTCTTTTGAAATAATTGATAATAAATTTTGTTTTGGTCAAACAGGTAAACTTTTAATATTTTGAAGACTATTTCATTTCAATATATATATATATTGAAATTAATATTTTTAATGTAAAATTAAAGTTCATCTTAAATAAACATCAGATTGTATTATTATTTCTTATTTATAGCTAATGCCAATGTCATTTTCATTTACAGCTGCAAGATCCTATCGTAATGGAGTTAAATCGGAATTTTGCATCCAAAAGTAGTTTAAATACTTTTTTCTTTGATTATATTATATTATAATAGCACTATTAATAATACTTATAATTTTTAACATCAATGAAGACAGATTTCAAAGAACGATTAATATAGGTACATAATGTTAATCATTTGATGGGCGTAATAAGTGCTTCAGGAAACAAAGTTTTATAGAATACATCGTAATACAAAATTGACATTAAAAATACATTAGACTTTACAAATGAATACACATGACAAATAATACAATTAAAAATAAATTACATTGTAATAAAACTTTTGCACGTTAATGATTAAATGGGTTTATTTTTAACCTTAAACGTCAAAAAGATAACCTATAACTTAACTGTTTCCGCTAAACGCGTTTGTTTATACAAAACATATGTAACAAACACACTCTCACCGTTTTAACTTCGTTGTTTGATGATTTCGCTGTTGACATCGCCTTGATCATTCTGCTAGAATTATCCAAAAGGCACTTCTGGATGCTCATAGCTAATCACGTCACAAAAAATACACTTTTGCACGTAAACACTAGAACTAGAACCATTTTGTTTTATCACATCTCAGTTAAGAACGGCGTGTTAGGTTATATCCATTGATTTGACGTAAGAAAGTTTTCTGTTCGCGTAATACGGACACGTGTACACGTGACGGCGGGCCGAGCTCTACTGTCTGATGCCCAGCGGCGCCCCCTGCGTGTCGAACAAAGACTTTAGACCCTGGCCGAAGCTGGCTATTCCAGTAAATATAATTTTAAATTCTTCATATTGCAAAAAAATAACTAGTTTAATATAATTTAATACATCTAGCTATAAATCAATATACTGAAGTATGGGTTTTTTAAATACGCAGTTTTAATAGTCAGATTTGACCTACATTTATTCAGTCCAATAAAACGTTTTTTTATAAATAAAATATAATTTAATATTTATAATAAAATTATAAAATAAAATCAAAGAAATACAGAAATATTCTAGAAATATTTAAGCTTTAATAATTTTTTTTGAGGTCATAACTTATCCTGTCATGTCATGGTGAAGTCATGGTCCTATACGGCTTAAAAAACACATCGTGAAAGACCCTCGATACTCTAAAGATTATTTCTATCCATCCGCATAGTTCTTTTTATACATTCAGTTTTACATTTAGAAAAACAGCTACTTGTTCAAATGCGATATACTTTTTCATTTTAAATAAACAGGTTTGAAGTGAATGTTGTAAATTTTCAAATTTGGTTGTATTTGGAGCCAATTATTAATTACTTATCAGCTGTTATCACATACAGTTATGTATTGGCGTCGTTTAGACGCGATTGCCATGTAAATTCTGCATACGGTGACTCTAGCTCGTATCCCTAACTCTTTGCATGCTCTATAGCGGGGTAAGCAGAGAGAACCTAGTAATAAAACACTACGTTCTTCACTTTCTCCAAAATCTCAGACAATTCGTTTGACATTTCGAATCAATATAGTGGTTGACTTTCGCTTAAATAGTCAACATTGACTTTTTTTTTATTATATGTAATTTATTTTATGTTGCTATTTTCTAGTTCTAAGTTGATTATCCTTAAAAAAGTTATTATTTATTACGTTTTTTTCTAACTAGTGAAGGGTACCAAATACGTAAGGATGTCTAATGTTATAAATATAACATTAAGACCTTATTTATTAGTATTGTAGGTAACCGTAAAAACAGTAAGTTAGAGAAGCGGTACTATATAAGTTTATTGCCTTCTATTTAACAAATATCTATAGTAACTAGATATATCAAATTGTTATAACTGTACGTTAACGGCGGAAAATGGGGAACAGAATGTCTTGACACTAGGTCACCTTACTGTGTGAGGGATACAGCGTGATGTTTTTTTTAGAAGTTATTTATTTTATACGGGAAATATAAGAACCCTGTTTTTAAAAAGAAAATATATTATATATATCGGAAAAGTCAAAGGTTTGTTCCGCCACTTAAAATACGCAATCTCTCAAATTTGAGGCAAAACGAGAGCCCAGAGATATCTATCGAAATTACTTTAGATACCATATAATAGAGTAGGGTTCTTCGAGTTAGGATCGAACCCACAACCGAGTCGATTTTACAGCCACATATTGTGCCCCTGCGCCACAACTGGCTTTCTACATACAATGCATGTTAAATTGATAGGGAAGGAAGCAGTCACGGCTGAATGTAGTTCCAGAGGTCGGTTGCTAGGCTGACGCTATGAGGTTACGTATTTTATTATAAGATGAAATTTAATCTACAAAAAATACAAACAGCTGTTTATACGAAAAAGTCGTATCCATTTTTTTCTTGTGAACTGAAAATATGCTCTGGTGTCGAAGCAAAGCGCTGCGTTGAGTTCCACCACGCAATGTCTCCAGAATATAGCGAAAATTCAGGAACAGAGTGTCTTAACATTGGGTTCCCTCTGCCTACCCTGCTAGTATTGAAAATATACTATTTTGAAGCAGCCGTTCGGTACTATAAAATATCAAATTGCCTCAGAGAAAAATTTCATATTGTGATATTGAAAATCCATTCCATTTGATTGGTCAATAACCATCTTTCCATCATTTTGTTTTATATCTTTTTGATGGTGAAATCATGGGATATTATGAAAGATAAGATCAGTCATAATTAAAATTTGGTTCATAGGTTTTATAAATCTTTTCGCTATTTATCCACGAATTTCGATATTGGGTCAAAGGGGACCAAAAAGTTTGTTCCCCTTTGACCCAATGTATTCTGCTAAAACCCAAGTTATTCTGCTAATTCACGAGCTAGGTAATTGATAGTTTTAAATTAGATTTCTATCCCCTCTCGTTGTAGTTTTCACGCTCTATCCCGCAAGTAGCAGGTTAAGCAGGCTTTAGTTTTATATTTAACTGCTACTTAAACTAAACTTATAAGTATAGATATCTAATTCCTAAAAAAATCCAGGAAGTTTTAAATTGCCTTCTTGTACATATTTAACTTATATTAACTTAACTTAAAAATTGTAATTGGTATTAAGTTAATTTTTAATATTAAATATTTAATTAGGAAATTAATTCGAGGTTAAGTCGAGGACGACAGTGAGTCGAATCTAAAATGTATCGCGTTTACAATTAAACACTTGTTCCCCTGCCCCATAACTGGCCCCTAATAGCCCGACAGTTTTAATTATTTTTTACCGTATTCCCAAAACCTATACTTTAAAATAAAATAAATATGAGTAAGGATTATAAAGAAATATAAATAAGGATAAATTTGAATTTTATATCGTTACAAAGTACAAAGACAGTCGTTACACCATCGTCGCCGCTTGAATTATTGTACCCACTCGGTACTTTACTAAAACTTCTTCTAAACCAGGACCGTTTGTTTGCTCACCTTAATTAACTGCTTCAGAGGAAGCCTACACTTGGGCGACTCTCTACTAAATGTTCTTTGTTCTGAAAACTATTAGTTCGAAGAATTAATTCGATTTTTCAACTACGAATTTAAAATCTTTTCTGCATTTTCAGTCCCAAAAAATTAAATTATAGTAACTAAATATGCTTTGGGAGAATATAAGCTTTTTACAAGGGCTAAGGTGGCGCAATTGGTAAATTTCCTTGCGTTATCGTGGCAGTTTCGCTTGACATATATTTAAAATAAAAACAGCTACAGCCCTTTTTGCCGCACTGCAGTGTATACATAGGCAACCTAGTCTTATAACACTCCGTTCTGCACTCTCCGCCCGATGTCATGACTTTGCTTCCAGAGCAGAGAAATGAAATAATTAAAATATAATCATTATATTATAAAATATATTCTTCACATTAATTCTTTTGATATATAGTTTTTTAATATTACCTTATTGCTCTCTAGTATTGGCTCACGTCAAAGGTTCCAACACGAAATCTAAGAGCAAAAATGGATGTCACAAGTTTCCGTAGGCGTATCTCATGTCAATTATGTTACAATACCATTGTATATTATTTTCTTATATATATATATATATACATATATATATATATATATATATATATATATATAT
>DWAN01006754.1:0-10244 GCA_018230445.1 Heliconius hewitsoni | reverse complement strand
AAAATACAAAATATACGCGATTAATCCGGTTAAAATAGTTTCATTTACAATGTATAATTAATAAATAACTAAGAAATTGAGTTCATATATTTAAACACAATTACATATATATATACATACATTATTTTCAATGACCTTAGAGACATTACCCCTCCTAGATAAAACGGCTTTTAAGATCGGGGTAGTAAAAATATTTTCATACATGATCATCGAAATCGTTCTTAAAAGAATGTTACTTAATAATTTCTTTAAAAATTATAATCTGATTATCAAATCATTACTTTGGACTTAACTAGCTAGGTATATAAATGATATCATATCGTGGACGAACGATTAGTTAAAGATAAATATTGCAATAACACATGTCGATCGATGAACACATCTTTTTATCTACTTGTCTTAAGAAAACAGAAAGATATAATCCAATGTTAAAAAAATATTTAAATCAAAGTAAGCCTATCTAAAAATTTTAATTTACCTGAATCTACCGTCTAGCCTAGCCGAAGAAAAAATTATCTAAAACAATATTTTTTTTTGTTTTTTAGTTTCAAGCTTTTTACCATATAGACAGAGTAAGCTAAACTTTACCGAAAATTTAGGTATTTTAAACATCAGCTATCATATATGGCAACTTTAATGTATTTTAGTTAGGATAAGAAACCACATTATAATAATGCGTCCAGGTATAGTATTCAAAAATCTACTAAAAACAGATAACTTTAGTCATACTTACGCTTCAATATCAGAATGTACATCAGGATTCTTGGCAATCGGCAATAGAGACTCCCTATTGATTCTTGGATGGCAAGACTGATTGAAAGTGTGAATATCCAGCTTCAAGCCCTTATATTTACGTATAACTTTTTGGGTATCTTCGTCCGTATTAAAGGAGTTCATTAAGACTAAGGGAACGTTACATTTATAAGTTTTGTTCAAGTGCTGAAAGGTAAAGTTGTCAAATATAGATTTGGTTCAGGAGAATAGATGATTGTATTAGAAAGAAACATATGAATTAACAATTTGTTGTCTGGTATTACAATCCTGAAGTATTATGATTGAGTATTGAGATTATGAGTTTTTTTATTATTATTTTTCTTTCAGAGTCACTCTTTACTATACATAGCAGGCAAATTCGGGGTGTAAGTGAAAAAGCTAGTGTCATTGTTCTTTTTCCATTTATTTGCCCCGAGAAGAAATCGAACTTAAAATCAGCAAGTTGGATCCTATCCCACCGCGTCACGTGTCCTCAACAATATTCATCTATCTTGTTTCTTGCCGGCTCTTCTCAGCAGAACTGCCTACCGAGCCGGTGGCAGCATTCGACGATTCAAAAGTTCTTATAATAGTCTATTTGAATAAAGAATCTTTTTAATTTGAATTACAATTTAACCGTACATTTCAAGCTGTTATCCACATTTACTTTTTAATTTCAAATTATAGGCATATCCATTTATCGGTCATAGAAAGTTTATTCTATGTAATCGATTAATAGACGTAAAAATACGAGATAATTACGATATCTTGAGCCGTCATGTCAATAGAAATTATAAACGAATGATGATCAATACCTATAACAGATGAAATGAAAGAGAGTCATCTAGGAAACGAAACCTACATTTTAATACCCATAATTAAAGATTACTGTTTGTTACTAAACTCTCTTCTGCTTCTTTATCTTTTTGAAGGAACATTTTATGATTTATTGAAGTGTTCGAGATTCTTCGTTCTCAACTTTCAAAACAAATTCGAGAGAATTTGTGTTGAATGTCAGAAATTTACGCGCGCTTTGTCTTGCCACAGCGTAGAAACTAATTCTGTGTCACTAATTCTGTCTTTCGATAAGAGATCGAACCCAAAACCTCCACACTGACAGTTGAACGCTGCTCCAGCACGCCACGACGGTCTCCACAATATTTATCTAAAGGTACATTCAAATGGTTTCATCCACATCTTTTTAAATTGTAATCTACGTGAGGTGAGTCGTAACGAACGGCCACAAAGTATAACTGAAAACGCGACTGGTTGTGGGTTCGATCCCCACTCGAGGTAATTAAATATTTATTTAAGTCAGGCCGAAAAAAATAAATTTAAATAAATATTTCATTTAGTTGAATGGGGATCGGACCCACAACCACACCACCAGTGGTGTTTACAGTCCCACTTTGTACCCCTGCACTACGAATGGTCTCTACTACCATTTTTTACATAGAAATAATTAAAAAAAATCACCTCAATTTGCTGTACTGTCAAATCCAAGAAGGTCAGATCGTTTCTCACTTGGATAACCGACTTGGGCCCCTTACAACCCATCGATGTTCCCAAGCCACCGTTGAGCTTGACTACCACCAGTTTATCTAGCATATGATGGACATTGTCTGTAGTCGGTGTATTTAGAGTTGAATAATCGATCACTGCACCTTCTGGAAGCTTCTGGATCTTCTCCCATGTCACTGATGGCCCCTCTAAAAGTTGAATTTATTTTCTCTTTAAATATGTAATAAAAAATTCTGATGAGTGTATCGGTTCGTGGCGCAGGGGCACAAAATGTAAGTGTAAAACTGACTGGTTGTGGGTTCGATCCCCACTCGAATGAAATATTTACTTAAATTTATATTTCCATTTCTTCGCTCTGGTATCGAGGCAAAGCGCGGCGTTGAGTTCTGCTACTCAACACGCAATGTCTCCAGAATTCGGCAGAAGGTAGGGAACGGAGTGTCTTAATACTAGGTTCCCTCTGCCTACCATGATGTGTGCGGAATACAGCGTGAAGCTGATTCTACGCTGATCTACTAGGTGAATTTTGCTAAATCAAGAAATACGGCTGCGCTTGGTATGTAAAGGTAATTAATTATTAGAAATAGCCGATTTTCGGAGGTACGTAAATGCACCATATTTGTAAAGATATATTTTTTTGGTAGAAATTCGTTACCGATTTGAATATACTACCACTACCTAAATATTAATTGTTGATTGGAAATTGAAGCTATAAAAAAAATTAATCAGCCTCTTATTAACTAACATTTTTTTTCTACTCAACTGACTTAGCATCTTCTATAGAATGTTCTAAACGAATAATATAAACAATCGATATTGAAATAAAAAATATATTTTATAATGTAAAATAAATTTATAAATAAATATAATATTTATAGTTTATTTAATCTTAATTACTTTTTTATAAAAACATTAAGATATTTTCAAGTATAACGATTAACAAGTGTTACAACTAGGCATAATTCCAATCTTTTATAATAAGTAAACATAGAACATATAAATAAATACATAAAGTAAAAAAAATATAAGAATAGAGTTCAGTCAAAAATATGGTAAAAATGAAGTTTTGTAGAGACCATTGACCATTGACAATATTTCATTTCCCCGTCCTAGCAATACAAACACGAGATTGAGTTACCCCACTCACTATAAAAGTCCGCGAAAGAGAAATGAGTCCTTTAATATAAAATGGGATTACATTTTCACCAACAATGTGTTATGTGTTTTACTAATTAGCTCCGCTTCCTAGAACTGACTGAGTTCATTTTAACTCTTTCTGCTCGCTCAGTCCTTTCTACCTGACTATTTCAAAGTCAAAGTCAATTTTTTATTCAAAATAAGAAGTCACATGCTTCATTTTTGAACGCCAAATGATTTATCATCAGTCCACTAAAGTTAATGCCTCAGACCTGAGAAGAACGGCGCAAGGACTCAGCGGGACATTTTTTTAAATCAACTTTATATCATATTTAATTATTTGTGACAATGATACCTTTGAAACAGATTGGGGCGAGCATTTCATTCCCAAGGCGTGTTATCTTTTATATAATGATTAATTTGGTAATAACCTTTAGCACACAAAAATCTGTTTTAAATCGTGATAGAACATTATCGGACATTTTCGGGGATCCTATTGTAAAAGCGATCCTATTGTAAAAAAGAATTATGGATTCGATACAATCGAGTTATACAGCAACTTTAAGCCTATTTATGGTATCAATATTATGTACATGACCAATTTTGTCAAAATCATTAACGTTTGCCTTAAGATACATAACATATTCAAAAATGTATTGAAATGCAACTGCCAATATATTATATTAATTTCTTGTCTTGAGGGTCTAAGTTATAGATTGCACGAATAGCTTGCTTGTGCAGGACAAAAATTTATTGAATACCGGCTGCATTACTCCAAAGTAAATCCCATAGGACATTTATTATTGGATATACGAGTATGCAGTTTACTCTTGCGAGTTTAACGTTGTCCTTAATGAGCCCTTTTACTTTTTAATGTTCGTTTTTTTTAGGCATTTCGTAATATTCATATTGTATAGATATACTTACGTTCAGCTAAAAATCTGCTAAACAAGTTCTTAAAACCACGGAATTCTTTCTCCACTAGGACCTTTCTAGTCTCCGGCAACGATGACAGCAGACGATCCAGTTCCACTTCCAACCTGGCGAGAGCATCTCGCTTGGTCGCCTCTTTGAAGTCCCGTGATCCCGAAGGTGTTCTCTGATGACTTCTAATCTAAAATAATTAAATTTAATTTGTTTAAAAAATGTTTATTGAAATGTAATTTAACTTTTATACTACGGAGACTTCATATGTTTTAATACATTTATAATAGTACAAAAAAAAAGATTTACAAATATGCATACAGTTGAATCGGGGGAGGGGGCACCAAAATTTCATTACGTAATACTTGTTGTTCCCAGCAATACTATGAAAAAAGTAAAAACTAGTCAAGTGCGAGTCGGACTTGCCCATCTAGGGTTCCGTACCAATTCCAGGGTTATAGGTCAACGGGAAGTACGACATATAAAAAATATGGTTATGGACTTTGAAAATTTGCGGGCGTATGCACTCATTTTGTTTGAATTGTTTTAGAATTATAAGTTTGTAATTATTTATTTTCTATGAAGTACCTATAAACGTTCACTTTGCAGTTTTTTCTCTCATCTGAAGAAGACGTATCCTGTAGGATTTGATTACGCGGCGAATTGCATACAAAATGTATTTAAACAATGCATAAACGTCATATCTTTTGATTACATTGACTTAGAAGCTTGATTTTTTTCTGTGCTCCAAGAGATTTAATATTTTAATATTTAATATAAAATTCGGTTTGATACTTCTACGCGATCTCGAGATAAGTGGTCTCGATAGACGTATAACAAAATGTCAAAGGTTCCTTTTTTTCCTTTTGAGGTATGGAACCCTAAAAAGGTAAAATAGGCTGCGTCTATGTTTTTATAATAAAATATGAATTATTGTTTTAGTTACTTTAGCGTAAAACACAGTCAATTAAGAATTTATGGTGTGTAATTCGGAAGTAACGAAGATGACAGCATTGCTGTAAGTGCACGGTTGTTTTGTGCGTGTATCCTAGATTAAAACGTTTGAGAAGGATATAAATATTTTAAATATTTTTTATCTATAAAATTTTATTTTATAATTTTGAAGTCGGTGCCAAGTAAAACAAATAAGCAGGTAAGGTTAGGATTTTTTTAGCTTTTTTTATTAGCATTAGCTTGACACCGACTTCACAGATATAGAGTCTTTTTTTTATTATTTTTGTTTAACAAAATCAAAGTACGGTTTTCTTTATGTAATGTTTAATTTATGTTTGTTGTTTGAGTCGGTTTTTTTTGTTGTTAAGAATGAATTTATTTATTTTACGATTTTTAGTGATGGGTAAATTCACCGGTACTTTCTTGGTATGAGAACCGAGTGGTGAACCCTCTCTATCTTAACTTTACAAAATTTCTTATAAGTAAAAATGTGAGATAATTTTATGAAATGAATTATCGTGAGGCCAGTAGTGGCAGCAGGCACAGAGTGACTGTAAAATCGACTGGTTGGAGATTCGATCCTCACTCGAGGAAATGAAATATTTATTTACATTTATATTTTCATTTCTAAGCTCTGGTGTCGAGGCAAAGCGCGGCGTTGAGTTCCGTCCCTAAACACGCAATGCCTCCAGAACTCGGCGGAAAGTGAGTAATGGAGAGTTTTAAAACTAGGTTCTCTCTGCCTACCCTACTGTGTGGATGCAGTGTAAAGCTGATTTAATTTAATTTTAATGTCATAAAAACTAGAATTTACATTTTAATGTAGAAGTGTGTGTGTTTGATGCCGTAATGTATTGAGGTAAGAGCGACGATTGTGGATTGGATTTCATCTCGAAGGAATGAATAATATTTTCTTTTGCTCTAGCTCTGGTAACAAGATAAAGAGTGACGGGAGGTGGAGAACAGAGTATTTTAATACTAAGTTCCCCTAAAACCTGCTAGATTTCCTACCTAAAACATCATTTTTTAAAAAAATAATAAGTTACTATAGACTATTTATAGACTACAACGTGTAAAATTTATTCTTTTTATAAGTCAAGTAGGAGGTGGACTTTATCAATGTCATAAGTTTTAAATCATAATATTTACATATAAATGAATAATTAAAACTCATTATACTGAAATAACAAATCATTGAGGCCAGTCGTGGCGTAGGGGCACAAAGTGTGACTGTAAAATCAACTGGTTGTGGATTCGATCCGCACTCGAGGGAATGAAATATTTATTTACATTTATATTTTCATTTCTTCGCTCTGGTGTCGAGGCAAAGTGCGGCGTTGAATTACGCCACTTAAAACGCAATGCCTCCAGACCATTGCGGAAAGTCGGGAACGGAGTGTCTTAACACTTGGTTCCCTCTGCCTACCCCACTGTGTGCGGGATACAGCGTGAAGATGAAAAATTATTGCTAAAAATGTTTCAAAATAAAGTACTCGTATAAACGTATGTACCTCAACTAAACAACTTACTTCACCTATGAAGTAAGTTGTCAAAATAATCAACATTTTAAAATAAAGAAAATATGTATATTTATTTATAAAATTTTCCACAATTGTGTACTTTTTTGATACATGGCACAGATATAACAATATAATGTTGTATTACTTTTTATTTTATTGTCACTTCTGTTTTTCTCTCTGTATTTTTTATAAATGGTGTACAAATAAAGAAATAAATAAAAATAACAATTTGTCTTTTTATACTATACGAAATGACAAAAAAAATACAGGCGCCAATAAAATTATATTTAATCGAGTATAATTAATAAATATACTAAAATTTTTACTGCTAAATTTCTAAATTAAAGGTACAGATATAAAAATTCAACCTACACATTATGAGTTATTTTATAATGATGCGATTGTGACGCAGTTTGATCTGTCGTGGTGTTAATAATATACGTTTCACCGCCCAAAGCAGGTTGAGCAAAGGGAAGTGGGGAACCTTGTGTTAAGATATTTCGTTCCCATTAATACACTTCAACTCCCTACTTTACTGCGTGTCGAATGGTGGAACTCAACGCCGCGCCTTACCTCGACACCAGGGCGAAGAAATAAAAATATAAATGTAAATAAATATTTCATTTCCTCGAGTGGGAATAGAACCAACAACCAATCGCGTTTAAAGTCACATACTTGTGATCCCGCGCCACGACTGTCCTCTCTATACGATATACATAATAAAAATTATAAAACATACCCAAGGAAGAAGAAAGCCGTTCTCGCAAGGCATATTTCGACAAATTCAGTCCAAATCCACTTACAAATATTAAAACATTATTTTAGTTGTAGTTTTATATAAATGTACCGTTTTGTATGCAGTACGATAACCGACTGAGTTGATAACGTCGTAGTTATCTCAAATTTAACGTTGTAAGGAAATAGTTTAATCTATATATAGAATACAGTATCCTGTCCGTCTGTTCGTCTGTAATAGCTTCACTAGACAGATTATAGTGAAGTCATTTTAATAGTGGCGTAAGAATTGTATTTTTTATCCAGTTCTCGAGTGGGAATCGTCTCCACTGGCAAAAGAATTAGCTCTACATACGAGTAGATGTCAAGCTTTGTTAATAATCCTAATATTTAATGTATAGCCAATTAGCCATACGAAGGAGAGACGCGTATTTCGTGTTAATTTGTAGAGGTAATTAAATTGGGTTTCGAAAAATCCAAACCATTTTAGAATATAGATACATACATACGTATGTATATATTACGACCAATATTGAAGGCTATATCTATATAGAGTATTGAAATCAGTATCTAATATTTTTTGCTGCTATTAACGCCAATATTAATAGGCAATTAAAAATTAAATATGAAATCAGCTTTACGCTGTATGCCGCACACAGCACAGTAGAGGGAACCTAGTGTTAAGGCACATCGTTCTCCACTTTCCGCCAAGTTCTGCAGTGGCGAAACTCAACGCCGCGCCTTGCCTATACACCTGAGCGAAGAAATGAAAATATAAATGTAAATAAACTTTTCATTTCCTGGAGTGAGGATCGAATCCACAACCAGTCGATTTTACAGTCACACTTTGTGCCCCTGCGCCACGACTGACCTTAAAACAGGCAATTAATGGTAAAAAGCCGATTTTTGTTCAAAATAAACGTTCGCCTTGAGAATCGAACCTCTGACCTCCAAAATAGCGGACAATGGTTAACAAGCACGTAATATATTGCACGATGGGCTTCTAATGTTTATATTTAATAGACAAACATACTATATTAGGATTCTGCATATATCATATACAAGCGACCCGCTCGCGACTTCGCCCGCTTGAACAAAATTGATGAAGGTTTGTAAATTTATAATTTGATAATTATTAATTTACAAAATTTCATCAATTTTGTAATTCTTCACATTCGTTTAAATTGTATAGTAACTTTTTTATTGGCATGACACACAAAGACACAGATAAACAGACAAGCATATTAAAAATTATTGTTTTTAGTTATATTACATTATTAAAACAGCTTCAATGGTGTCCAATTCAATATTTTTTTAGATTGACGTTTTATCTCGTATTTAGCATGATAAACGGATAGGTAATCTGTAACCTGTTTTTCCTCAAAATTCTAGAACAGTCGAATCCAAAGCTAACGCGTTTACTTTATAGTCAAACGCCAGTGGACTGAGCCATGATGGCCTTAAATTTATGATAATTATTAATTCTGCTTAAGGTTATTTATTCATCTCTTTGTAACAGTAGCACTTTTCAAATTAGATGGAAATTAAAATAACTAATAAATTATATGTTTTATAAACTCTTTCAAGTTAAAACACATCCGTAACCGTTATTGATATGATATTTGAGAATAGAATATAAAAAAAAACTTATGTTTAAATTATTAAATATTTTTATAACGTATAAAAAATATAAAATAATTTTAACGTAAATATTATTTTATTAACTATGAGTATTTGGTAAATTAGCGATTGACGATAGGAAAAAAAGGTTAAATAAAAGACATAGATAATACATTACAAATCAGAAAAGCCTAATACAAAATTTTTGACTTCATTTTAACGACCAATTTAACAAAAGTAGGAGGGAAATCTATGTCCCTGTAAGTTCCCACTTGACTCTATATCTTTATCTATATTATTATTATTGTACCGGGACCGCAATTATGCAACGCACATCGTAGATATAACTCAGTATAAGTAATGAGGTTATCGCATCTAGCATAATAAAAACCTATATATAATACCAACATATTTTAATATATATATATAATAAGCTATTTTTAATTGGTTGGAATATAAAAATAAATCTATAGCACAACGAAGGAGTGTTTGTTTTGTATTAACATAAAAAAAATTAAATCACGCTTCACGCTGCATCCCGCACACAGCAGGCAATAGGAATTTTTAACTATAGGGGATCGAACTCACAACCAGTCGCGTTTACAGTCACACTTAGTGCCCCAGCGCCACGACTTGTCTCAATGGCCTTATTATAATTAATTATGAATTTTAAGCAAAACAATCTTCCCTGTATAGCCAAACAATTAGCAAAAATAATTAACACGATGGCCGTGGATTCTAATCTCAGTGTCAAGACACTCCACCTTTTTTATTTCCACCCGAATTCAAGGCATTGCGTGTTGAGCAGCGGAATTTGTCTTACCGTGCAGAGTTTTTCCTACTAGAGCGAAAATAAAGATAATTAAATTACATGCAGATCATTCCGCGGAGTGTCTCGTCACTAAGGATCAAATCCACGGCCATCGGTTTACAGATATACGCTTTCCCATTCATAAGAGCTTGGTAAAGTAAAAAAGCAAAGATAAGAAAAGAATGTAGCCATCTCTACAAAAAAAAAGTATATGTTACTTACTTAATTAGAAAACGTATAAAAATTTGAACGTAGCGGGACTCGAACCC
>DWAN01006753.1:0-10245 GCA_018230445.1 Heliconius hewitsoni | reverse complement strand
CCAGTCGGTTTTACAGTCACACTTTGTGCCACTGCGCCACGACTGGCCTCAAATAATTTAATAGTTTATACAAAATAATAAAATTAACAATTATAAAAAAATATATATAGGTACTTAATGCTAAAATAAATTTTACATACATTCTTGTATCATGTACATATTATATTTTAAATTATTGTCATTGAAATATCACTCGGTATTTACTTTATATTTGTTATAGACGGGCATAATACTTGCTCCAAGGTACCATCCTGCTTGCCTTGTAACCTAGTTAACATAAAGAAACCTATCTTTACTATCTATATTTTATTAATTCATTTATTTATTAAAAATTAAAAGTGAGTGGTAACAGAGAAAGAGGTTGGCCTCAGTTACGTTCCAAAACGCTATATCTACGAGACTGGGTTTAATATCAAGTAAAAAGGAAAGGCTCCGGTGGCCGATGTTTGTAGAGGTTAAAGAGGCGAAAGAACTTTCTCTGCCTATTTCCGATAATTTGAAATGAGTACATAATTAATAATATTGGTTAATTGCAGCTTCAATAGTGTCTAACAACTCTGAAATTTAAAAAATCCTTTACTACAGATATTAAATATATATTTATATATGTACCAGATAATGCATTACTTCTCTTTGTTTACACATTTTACCTTATACCATAATAATTTATAAAAACTTATATGTTTTGTTTAAATGTTTACCTAAAATAATAACTATTTTAAATAATTGACTTTAATATTCATTGTCATTTGGAAGTGCAACGGGTAGCATTGTACTATATAAAAGTAATAAAAAATAAACTGTTCAAAACCTTTTTTATTTACTACAATATATAAATCTAATTGTAATGTATATATTTTTTATTAGAATAGAGGGGCGCAGCCTTGATGTGAGGACGACGCACGTCCCTAACGTTGCGACATGGACCTCGAGTGTATGACACGGTCGCACACAGGTATTTACTGACATCTAAATAATTACATATAAAATAAATGGCAATATTACGTACCAATTAATGAAATACATTAACAATAATGAAACATATTCATAAAATATGATAAACGTTACATAAAATAATTGGAAACCACACAAAATGCAACATCGAAAAGTATATAAATATTAAACATGTTATTTTTATTGTTATATAACATAACAGTCATTGTTTACGTATTTATATTATTACATATTAACTTAATTTGGTGAGGCCAGTCGTGGTGCAGTAGTTACTGTAAAAATCGATTGGCACACCCAATCGCTCTGGTATCGGGGCAACGCGTGGTGTTGAGTTCCGCTAGTCAATACGCAATACCTCCAGAACTCGGCGGAAAGTGCGGAACGGAGTGTCTTAACAGTAAGTTTCGTCTGCCTACCCTGCTGTGTGCGGGATACAGCGTGAAGCTGATAAAAATAACTTAATTTGGTGGATAGGTAATGACTAATTAACTGTATAAATTAACCTAGAGAATGGAGATATTTATAGCAAATAGTAATCGTTACTCGTTCTGTAGATAGGTATTGCTGTCTCTATTTAGCCTTTTAAAGGCGTTTGAAAAATAAAATTTATTTTTTATAAATAAAGGTGTTCTTTATTTCTGTTATTTGGAAGTAATAAATTGAAGGCCGATAATATTTTTTTAGATATCATAACTGTAAAAATCGTAATAATTACATAAAATTATAAATAAGAATAGTATAATGAGACGGTCGTGGCACAGAGGCACAAGCGCGTGGCTGTGAACGCGACCATTGTTTGTGCGATTCCCATTCGGTGGCATGAATTATTACTTATTAACATAATTTCTTCGTTTGAGTACCAAGCCAAAGCGTGCGTGTGGGGTTTCGCCACTCAAAACGTAATGGCTCAAAAATTAGCCAGAAAATGGAGAACGGAGTGCCTTAACACTAGGTTCCCTCTGAACACCCTGAATATGGGGGATATAGCGTTAAGTGGAAAAAAATAACAATAAGAAACATATTTCATGCTAACATTTTTTTTTGTTTTTACTAATGTCCGTTATTTGGAGA
The DNA here is from genome assembly GCA_018230445.1 of Heliconius hewitsoni. Taxonomy (NCBI): domain Eukaryota; kingdom Metazoa; phylum Arthropoda; class Insecta; order Lepidoptera; family Nymphalidae; genus Heliconius; species Heliconius hewitsoni. Next base: position 8,220 of record DWAN01006753.1, on the reverse strand, counting down.
TCAAGATTTTCGCAGTTTCTTTAAGAAAATTAATTGAAGAGAATTAGCTTTTAGTTTAATTACAAAATGATTTATGTTACTAAAATAATTTAAGTTACTATTTTTAAATCTCTTTACGGTCATGAGTAGATCAAATATGATTTATTAGTGTGATATTGATTAAGTAGAAAAATTTAATTATGTTTCGTTAATTAGCTTCATGCTGTATCCCGCACACAGCGGGGTAGACAGAGAAAACCTAATGTTAAAACACTCCGTTCCCCACTTTCCGTGTTGAGTGTCGGAACGCCGCGCTTTGCCTTGGCATCGGAATAAATGGAAACATAATTTTAAATAAATATTTTATTTCCTCGAGTGGGGATCAAACCCACAACCAGTCGCGTTTACAGTCACACTTTATGCCCCTGCGTCACGATTCAGAATTCAGCGGAAAATGGAGAACGAAGTGTCTTAAGATGGAATTATAAGTAAAATTTTATGATATTAATGATTATATTCTTAAATTTCTTGCGACTGTCTTTTTCCGATAGGTACTTATGATGTATGTAGGTGTAGGGTCGACGTCCACTCGGGGGGATGTGGGTTATTTAAACATTTTCATATGATGTAGTAAGACAAAACCACTATATACCGCTACGTATAGATGATATACATAGTAAAATGTGTCTGTTACATGTATACTAGTTTTTTTTAAATTATATACGGAGTGTCTTAACTCTATATTCCCTCTGCTTACTGCTATGCAGAAAAAGCGTATATAACTTTCATAGTCAGTTGTGGCACAGGGGTAGAAGCGTGTGACTGCAAAGGCGATAAGTTGTGGGTTTGATTCCCACGAAGAATTTGTTTATACGTATATACCTAATAGGTAATAATTTATCTTAAATTACTTAGTATTAATTAATATATTTACAATCAAAAATACTCTTTGGCTGACAGTCATAAGAATTAATTAAGTAACGTGATTTGGAAAATATTTCAATTTTAGGTTTTTTTATTCGGTTCAGTGCACGGTACGACGCAGCGTTAGGTTCCGCCTTCCTCTGCTCGGTAGGTACTATAGAGCAGAATGTGAAGAAGAAGTAAATAAGTTATGTTATTTTAAAGACGAATATAATTTTAAAAGTACTGTAGCAAACAGAAATGTAAAATAAATATATGCAATAAATTATTTAACTTGATGAGATCAAACGAGAATATCTATATATGTTGTTTTTAAGAAGTAATTTCTAGAATACAGTATAATTTTGACCAGTCTCAGTTGTGACGCACGTATTTTTTGTCAACATCAACATCTCAAAAAATGGTTAAATATCTAAAGATGTTTAACGGGTAGGATATACAGATGTTGATCTGTGTCTAAATAAGCGCGTTCTTTGTATTTTTCCATTGTGTCTATTTGAATTAAACGACGTATTTATTTACGAGTCCTTTGATTGCTTAAGAACTTGAAATTATACAGTATAAATATGATACAAGAAATAAAATTATTTAATACACAGACATATATGAGTTTTTGTTTTCTAAAATTGTCTTTGTTTTGACGTAAGCACACATTAATTTGTGTAATATTATATGACAACAATTTTACGTGATTTATAGGCCTTCCGTACGTTTTAACGAAAAAAGAAACCCATATAAGATCACTTTGTTGTCCGTCCGTCTGTCTGCCTGTCTATCTGTCTGTAAAGAGCCTTTACCTTAGGAACGCTTGGAGATGTCGAGTTAAAATTCAACTCATATATCATGATTTCCTTATAAAACAATTATTTCTAATTTTACTTAAAAAAAAAGATATAGCCGTTTATATCGCAAATAACGACACGTATTTCGACATTATAAATGGAATCAAAATTAATAGCGTACTGTCGGTTAACCTAGAATTATGAAATTTTGCAGTTACCGTCTACAAGTAGTACTAGTTCGGGGAAAAATCTGAAAACTATTCATTTGTAATTAAATCCTAAAAAAAATATCTTAAAAGGAAGGCAAAATTTGGTAATAAAGCCGCTAATTCAAGTAAGGTGTCAGATGAAAGGGCTCTGGCACAGCCAGAATTTCGGAAAAAGCTCGTGACTTTCAATTTTTGTACGGAACCTTTAGTGGACGACACACGCTTGTCCGGTTTTTTTATGCTCAGTCTAATATTCGACAAAATATATATACCTATATATTGAGCACGATTCAAAATCCAAGTTTAACTTTTATTACTACTACTATATTTTCATTCATATTATCACAATTTTTTCTATTTAAATCCATTGTTTTCGTATACAACAATAATAATAACTTTTTATTGTACACCCAAGAAAAGACACAGAAATTCCAATAAAAATATAATAAACGTACAAAAAGCGGCCTTGTTGCTTAAAAGCAATTTCAGCCAGGTATACCTTTAAAAATGATATTGTATATATATTAAATGTTGAAATTTAGCTGTCACATAACACGACCATCAAGCAAAGTGGCTGTTTAAAATAACTTTATGTTTATTTTATATGTATTGTTATTCTTATCATGCTTTTCTATGTAATTTAGATTTTGCGCACTTGTTATTTGGTAGCACAAAAAATATTATTTTAGTTATTTCCTCATTTACAACTCCTTTTATACGACTACATTGACGTTGTTTAATTAAAATAATTACAATAAACATAATATGTATTTGTTAAAAAAAATTAAACCATGATAAAAATTAAAACTTGTTTCATATTGTTACATTTTAAACTTGTATAGATAAAATTAATATAACAATTTAAGTGGAATAATAATTTAAGTTTATAGAAAATAAATAATATATATTTTTTTTTATATACAAAGCGCGGCGTTGTGTTCCACTACTCAACACGCAATGTCTCAAAAATACGGCGGAAGTGTTTCAAAATAGAACAGAGTGTATTAACACTAGGTTCCCAGGTTCCTTCTTGCTACCCTGCAGTAGCTTAAAGTGTACCCTGATCTAGTTAATTTTTTTAAGTACTTATATATAAAGAAGAAAACTCCTAATCCTAAGGCAAATATCTCCTATATAATTAACCTAAATTATTACTTTGTGTAATAATCACATAATATGGAAATTGCTAAGTGATCTAGAAAACACGAGCTTCTCAATGAGGAAAATTTTCTTGTTTAACATAAAATTACAACCATAAATATCGATGGCACACAATTTCAACATTTAAAGTAAATGTTTAACATTAACTATATCAATAACAATATGCCAATAGAAAATATACCATAGATAAACGTATGGCTTAGATGTTTAAAAATATTAAAAATATTTAATATATAGCATTCCCTCTTGCAAGACGATAATTCTTAGTTTTTTTGGACGATAATTATCTTTGGGTAGCGAAAATTTGTAAAAATCTCCCTACAGAGATGCTAACAACATAAATAAGTTGTAACAAGCGTATAAAAATTTCGACGTAGCTTGATGAGAACATATGGCGTAGTGGTCAGAGCGCCTGGTCGGTTTCCATTAGGCGCGGGTTCGAGTCCCGCTGTATCCCGCACACGACAGGGCAGGCAGAGAGAACCTTGTGTTAGGACACTCCGTTTCCCACTTCCCGCCGATTTCTGGAGGCATTGCGTGCTGAGTGGCGGATCTCAACGCCGCGCTTTACCTCAACACCAGAGCGAAGAAAGGAAAATATAAATGTAAATAAATACCTCATTTCCTCGAGTGGGGATCCAATCCACAACCAGTCGATTTTACAGTCACACGTTGTGCCCCTGCGCCACGGCCGGCCTTTGTTTAATATACGATAAGTTAAAAATATATTTTTATAGGTATATATAGTTTTCTTAGCGCCCACCACGCGCTGAAATATATAAATTTACTTTAATATGTGATAAAGCTAGCATATCTAGTTAGCACTAGAATATTAAACAGATCGTTTACTTTGACAGAATTTATTAAAAACACATGATTTTGTTGACTGTTGGTCAATATTTGTCAATGGTCGTCAGCCACTGTCGGGTGTATTATATATTGTCATTTGTATATATAAAAGAAACATAACATGTTTGTACGTATTTTGTATTAAACGTTTTAGTACTTATTTATGCCCTAATTAAAAATATTAATTTAGGCCAAAAATATTTTGAAGTAGGTATATTTTCTATGTATCTGAAATCGTTAAATCGATTGCGTAGCCAAGTTAGCCGATGCGAAGAAAATCTTTTGGTACATATATATAGTACATATATTGTTCACCTGCTCAAGCTAATCACCTGTTTGCTCTTTTGAAGATCTAACTAAGACGCATAACACATTCAGCGTGGTTAAACACTAGCAAATCTCAAATTGAACAATCCAATCATATGTCACGAAGAAGAGTTATACGAAACGTTTTATACTTTATTGCGTGTTGATTGGAAATTATAATATGAAAATAAATTGAGAATATAAATTTAATTCAATATTTCATTTCCTCGAGTGGTGATTGAACCCACAACCTGTCGCGTTTGCAGTTACACATTTGTGCCTTGGGCGCCACGACTGCCACAGTTTAGAAACTTTAGTTGATTCATTTTTATTTATTTTATAATTATATAACTTAACTTGACTTCACGCTTTGTCCGTAGCGGAGTAGTCAGAAGGAACGGAGCGCCAAATGCTACGGTCTCTAACTACCTCTTTCGCATCGTCCACTCTCATCAACCTCTTCATACATGCCCACTATCGGGTCCTTATGCTTTTTACGTGACCTTCCTCCAGTATTTTTGATACTGTTTTCGAAGGTAAACCGAGGTCTCCCCCTTTATTATATTGATTACAATGTTTTCCTTTTTCCAGTACAATTAAATAAAAATCTTTGCTGATCTCCGCCACATACTCAAGCGAACAAGGAAATATTATATTATCACTAGATCGTATTTAAATAATTCTCGGTTTCTACGAAAATAATAATAAATAATTATAATATAAAAAAATGCAAGTTTGTTGAATTGTAAATATTTAACATATTATGTATATTTTATTGAGCTTATCAAACAAGCCATTAGTGAGAACAAGCAAATAATGAGTTTTTCCGGTATAACTCCATATTGCGTTTGTGGGATTACGGAATAACTACGCAGATTGCGGCCGTCGTCATTGTTTGATGTACGTATGACCAAACAGTTTTTATTATTCATCTCAGTACATAAAGCACGATGGACTTTGCACTCCAAACGTTGATCGAATAATGTGTATTAGGAAAATATCCACTTTTTAACGTTAAAATTGACAGTGACAAACATGAGAGATTCGGTTACTTACACAGAATACTACAAATTTACTGACGAAGTAGCTATTTTGGTCATTCTTTGTGGTCATATGGTCATTCTTTTCCGAATATTATCCAGAGTGAAATTCAATTTCACAATAATTGCACTTATCAGTCAGACCAGTCCAAAGAATTTATATTGAATATAAATTAATATTTTTAGAATTTGTATTAAAGGGTTTCCAATATATATTTCTAGCAGCTAGCTGTAAGGTTCGTATGTTGTCTTTTCTGAAAGCTTCACTTCATGATTAAAATGATAAAAAATAAATATTTATTTATAAATTTAAATAAACCTTATTTATATTTGTAACTTTGAATTAGATAAACAGTTATAATTATATACTAAAATATAAATTAAATAAATATTTTTTTAATTTATAATGTAGAAGCATTAAAATGTGTTCGAAGTTTGAGAATAAGATGCTTCGATTGTGTTTGGCTGTTTTTACTCCAATTATTTAATAAAAGTTAAGAAAATTATTTAAGTCATTTGTGATATTCGATTTTGAATAAATCTTAAAGGGTTACATGAGTTTATATACATTATTTTATTTACAGTTTTAAAGTATTAATATCCATCCTTTTTATGGTTTCGTTTACATTTTATCTCACGGCTCCCTGAATAGAGTATAGTATTTTACAGCTTTATGTTTTATCCAGCTAACCAATTTCCATTTACCTAATGTTTGTCCTTTTCCGGATCCAAGCCAAAATCATCCCACTGAGATGCTATGGAGTTAATATTATACCTAATTGAGAAGCTAACTATTGTAACGCGACCGGTCACTACTAAGTAAATATTAATTTCTTTTGTATTAAAATGTTGGAATGAGTCCATTAATTTGAATTATATACTAGTTTCTGAGTGTCAAAGACCTTACAATAGCGTGTGTGTAAATAAAGTTGTATTCCAAATAAGTAACACTTTTTTTGATAATGTTTGAAAAACGTTGTTTTAACTTAATATTTTAACTATTAGGATGTCATTGACACAAGAACATTTTAGTTATTACGATTAAAGGAATTTTATAGTTTTAAATGTTTATGTTAATTTAAAAATTCATTAGGTGACAAATAATACGTGTGATATAATAACATAAAAAAATGTAACGAAATATTTTGAATTGTCTCTCAATCACTTTTTTCAAAATTTTAATATGTTATTTAATTATAAATAATTATATATTAAAATAATTAAAATATATGTTATTATTTGTTACATAGTTACTTATTGGTTGAACATAATTAATCGATAGACGCTGCCAAAGCCGTCAATACAGTAAAATACCGACAACACCACTTACATTAATTAATTTACCGAAAATCGTTATCGTTATATTATATTTTTTTAATATTATTATATACTATATTTAACTTAGATATTTTTCGTACATCTAAAATAAATGCACCTACAAACATTACTATACACATGAGATTTCACTTTCTTATTACTTCCGGCGAAGTGTCGGTACGCAGTATGCTGGATAGCTTGCAACAGGATACCCTGAAGGCTATACGAATACTAATCTTATTGTACTACTAATACGTTACAAAATCGTATTTATGTTTTATACGACACGTACGTTTGCACACTTGCCATTCGATTCTTTGTTGTTAGCACATCTCAACAAAACAAAGAATCGAGTAAATGTAATCAATATAAGAGAAGCAATCTTTACTGCACAGATATAGATAGTAGCTTTATCTGCAATTAAGAGGATAAGTATATATTTTCATTACATAAGAAAATAAATAAAAATAAATTTTACATTTTTATTTATAAATTGTAATAGAAAATACTTTTAAAAATATAAAAAACCACTCTTCCGAAGGTGGGACGAGGGTCTAAGCCATCGGCGGCTAGTGCTCCAGAGAGAGGCACCTCCTCACAATACGCGCCGTCTCAAGTAAAACTGCTTTCATTGTGCCAATAGTAACTACTATTGGCACAATGATAGTAATGTGATGTTGTTGTTAAGTGAATTAATCGACCAATATGTTTTTTTTGTTTTGGCGGACATATTTTGCTATTTTCATTAATTATTATCAGAGACTACATAACATTGAATGTACCAAACTATCAATATATTTTAATTCAGGAGAGGGAGACGAGAGGGACAACGTCGCAGTTGTTGAATGCGATGACTGTTTGTTCATGATCTATCGGTGTGCGAAGAAATGTTATATTTTATCGGAATTTTAACACAAAATTTTAATGTTAACGAGAAGAAAATTGAAGTAGTAATATAGTAGGATATAGTCATAAACCCACTCTAACGAAATTGCGGGCTGCCACTGCTATAATTTAAATTACTATTATTATTTAAGTAATATAATAATAATAAGTAATATAATAAGTTCAGATAGCGAAAGATAATAAATACTAAAGATATTTTAACAATTTAAATTTGTTACTCGTTTTTTAAACAAGTTATTTATTTCAGTTTAATAATGTTCTTTGTCACACAAGTATTATGTTAAGGTGATTGTTTATTTTTAAGTTTAAGTTATAAACAGACTAAAGTAGTTTTAAATTAATTTCCTTGTACCTGTACACAAAGAATGTTGCGGTTTATGGTAATAAAATATGGAGTTTATAGAGCTATAAAAATAAATCTTATATTTCCCTACTAAGAAACTAGAAAGTATAGTATCTTATCACGAACTTTTTTTGCCTATCTAGAAATAGAGAATAAAAAAAGGTAAACATTGTTGATGACAGTCCATTGACGGACATCCCTGACGTTCTAGTTCTAAAGCTTTGACTTTTTATAGTAGATTTCTAGCACCTGCTATAAGTAATACAGTTTTATAGGTAATCGTATTACCACGTGCATTCCAACCAATGAGATTAGTTGTTTAGAGCACTTGGACGGTGTCCAAGTTAAAATTTTTAAATACTTAATTAGAAAACGTATAAAAATTTGAACGTAGCGGGACTCGA
>DWAN01006752.1:0-10246 GCA_018230445.1 Heliconius hewitsoni | reverse complement strand
TAAATTTATATTTCCATTTTTTCGCTCTGGTGTCGAGGCAAAGCGCGGCGTTAAGGTCCGCCACTCAGCACGCAATGCCTCCATAATTCGGCGGAAAGTGAGGAACGGAGTGTGTTAACACTAGGTTCTCTGCCTACCCTGATTTGTGCGGGATGCAGCGTGAAGCTGTTTTTTAGATAACAAATTAAAATAAAGCGTGGCGCTGAAGACACTATGTTCGAAAATTTAAAAAAGTGGGAAACGGAGTATTTAATACTAGATAACCTAACATGAAGGCGTGAAGTTAAAATAGATATTTGTACCTATATATTTTCCATAGAGACGATTAATTTTTTATAGCTCACGCTGTATCCTAATGTTAATACACACCGGTCCCATTAAACCTGAGAATTGAGACTGAGAATTTTGAATGTATTGCGTGTTGAGTGACGGAACTGAACGCCGCGCTTTGCTTCAACACCAGAGCGAAGTAATGAAAATATTAAGGACGGCCAAAGATAAAATACCACAACCATATTGTATTACGAGACGCTTTATAAATGACATTCACATAGCGATTCAACAAAAGCCAAGTTTAATTCAAAGTATTTTTATACGTCTAAGTAGCTGCTTGTACCATTGTGTATGTGTACGACGTACGTGGCTTTAAGTAATATGAGACATTTTTACTGCAGATGTTTTACGGTTGTTTCAAAATGAAAAGTGCAATGTTTTGGATAACTAAATTATATATATATATATATATATATATATGTATATATATATAATCTACACGCTGTATCCCGCATATAGCAATAGTGAAAGGGAACCTGAAAATGTAGTGTTAAGACACTCAGTTCCCAATGTTCCACCGAATTGTTGAAGTATTTCGAATTGATTTGGTGCAATCAATGCCTTGGAAAACGCACGCGTGTGTCTTGCCTCGGAGGCCTTTTGAATATCTCTTTACTTACCTTAGTATTACCTAAATAACTAATTTTTACACGCAAGTTTGTATGCGTGAATTCTTTTGACGTAAAATGGTAAATTTCAACTTTTTAAGTCCAGACGAAACTTTATCTATGTGTCGTCAAAATCAAAAATCGATAGCGAATTCTTATAATTCAGTTAAGCCATTACAAACACTTTTAATTCTCTAGTCAAATTACATAGACAGCAACAGCAACAGCAATAGCAACAACAACAGTAGCAACAGTAGTGTCACTCCTACAGAAAGCTACTACCGGGTCGGAAGGCAGTCAGAAGAGGGCAAGAAACTGTCAATCACCCTGTTTCGGAAGTAGTTTTTTTTTTATTTAGGTGCTACGTAGCGGAGAAAGTCGTATCTCGCCATCAAATTTTTATGTAATTTAATTTTATATCTTTTTCGCTAATTTGGCTCGGAGACTATTCAAGATTTGAAGGGGAAAGTCGATGATGAAAAATTCTTAACCTTTTCATACAGAAATAAGACGATTAGTATATATATATATATATATATATATATATATAATAGGATTGATATATGTATTTACATACATATATCAAGCCTATTATTCGTATTAGAATTTAATAATTTTCTACATAAAAGATAAAAAGGTCTTTAAAAGCTATGTGGGCGTGGATTACCACGTAATGGCGTAGGTGTAAAATTCGAAACGAATTAAGCTTTTACCTACATATATGGGCAGATATATACGTTTTATGTAATTATTTTTCAATTAATCCTATATGTCCAATTAAAGTTGACTTGTCTTAGGTCAATCGTGGCGCAATGGTACAAACGAGTGATAGGATGTGGATATTATACCCACTCGAGGAAATGAAATATTTAATATTTTCATTTTCTCGCTCTTATAACAAGACCAAGCGCGGCTCTCAACATGCAATTTTTCAGAATTCGGCAGCAAGTGGGAAACGCAAGTGTCTTAATGGGAACGGAGTATCGTAACACTAGACACTAGGTTCCCAGGTTTCTTCTGCCTTCTCTGCTATGTGCGGGTAACAGCATGAAGTTAAAAATAGGCGTGGATTTATCTTATATTATTTAGTAAGTAGTGAACAACAGAGTCGTTTAGATATCCATGATTATTTACTCAAAATAACCTGAATACAACGCTTAAAAATCGTGTAAAGATATAAAATCTACGGTGATACGAGAAACAAGTTAAACAAAACATATTTTAGAATATACCGACTACATTTTTTTCCTTCAATCGCAGCTCTGACAATAAATCTCATAATTTATTTATACACAGGGTCCGTGCGGGGTTTGTCAAAATTAAGGTTATAAATCTTTCGGTCCGTTCGCTTATTTCTACTGAACTCAAATTAAATTATGAATTAAAGATTATTTTTTTCGATCTTCATGTACTAATAAGAAAGAAGGTTTATATCGGAAACATAATTTGAATAAAAATAATTAAATAATGTTTCCAATACGCTTTTTTTAGAAATGATATAGGTATGTATTAAAACATATATATTTTAGTAATAATTCTGAGTTCGAATCCTATACACACAAAAAGGTTACTTTTAAGTGGAATTTGAATCACCACTAACTAGGCTTGTAGGCAAATTTCTTATTGAAATATTTATATACATAAATGTAACGTTGAATACTCGTGTGTTTTAATTATTTTTTATATAATTTAAACAAAAATAAAAGACAATTAATATATAATTTTGTAAAAATAGTATCCTTTTGTCTACAAAAATAAAGAGTGGCCGCGTCGTAGCGCTTCGTAGCGGTTCAGTGTTACCTTAAACATGACGGTTTTGAGTTCAATTTCTTCTCGAAGGAATTTATTATTTTCATTTCTTTAGTAACAACATTTTTCTGGTAAAAACACTGATCGGGAACATTTTTCTGGTAAAAACACGGAGCGGGATTAATCAACATTGAATATATCAAAAATTGGATTTTAAGTGGGGAATTCTTTAAAGACACTCCGTCTTAGCACTAGGTTCTTTCTGCCAAAGTGGCTATATATGAGTAGATAGATAGATAGATAGATAGCTAGATAGATAGATAGATAGATAAAACTCTTTATTGCATACATAGTGGAAATCCAAAGTTTTACAAGAGAAATAGGAATACCAATATAATATAAACACAAAAATAAAATAAAAAACATGTTTCGCGCAGAGGTAGTGAGTACATACAACACAGCGTGCTGTAGAAAATAAGATTTTTTAAAACCCTTATATGCTCAATTATATTATTTTGATGCCAGTCGTTGCACAGGTGCACAAGCGTGCAACTTTAAAGCGACGATTGTGGGTTCGATTCTTGCTCTAATAACGAGACAAAACACGGCGTTGAGTTCCGCTATTCAACACAGACTGCCTCCAGAATTCGGTGAAAAATGGAAAACGAGATACCTTTACGGGACTGGAGTGCTTAAATACGGGATACAGTGTGAAGCTAAACTAAAAAAAACCTCTTGTAAAACCGATAACCCATAGCATTTATAAATAATTTCGTACAAGAAACCAAGCAACATTGTTCTGTTGAGAGGCTAGCGATTTCTTGGCAACACCATTCCATGATTAAAATCTGTGAAGCGTGTTCAAGTTAATCCTGGCATCAAACCAACGACCCAAGCCCGATATTGTATCGCTGCTTCTGAATAAAAAGGAATCATCAAAAATAATGATATCTTTTGTAATGTCTTCGGACTAGCGCCTCTGTTGTATATTTTGCCAATGTTTTCTTGAAGATCAGCTACTTTTTTTTAAATATTATTTGCAAATATCATTTTTCTTTCTTTATATAAACTAAAAAAATATACTTATCTCACACTTATAAACTCTAATAAATTACAAACGCTGACGAGTCTTATATACTAAAAAGATACATATAAATAACTGACAAGAACAATCTATTTCTATACTAAATTGTAACTTATCGGTGTCTGTACTTGGAAGATATATAAGAAAAAATGTTATTGGGGGCCTTTATTAATGTATTAGAATCTAAAATAATGTTTTTTTGTCTGTTTTGCTGTTCGTCTATTTGTCTGTGCGTTTGTTGGCACTAATCTCAAAATTCTTTAAATACAATAAATTTGTTGAGCAATATCAAATAAATTGCTCAAAAAAAGACTTAAATTACTTACTGAGGTCGTCATAGTGCAGTGGCACAAGCGCGTACAAGTAGCGCGTGACACGACAGTCGTGGGTTCAGGTCCTACTCGGGAAAAATAATTATAATTTATTAATATGTTGAGGCCAGTCGTAGCGCAGGGGCTCAAAGCGCGACTGTTGGTGGATCCGGTCTGTGCCTATTTTGCTGTGTGCGGGTTTAGCGCGAAGCTGATTTGATTTCATTTGATTTAAGTAGTTGAGTCCCGCCACAATACGGAATGGATCAAAAACAGGAAAACACTAAAAACCCTCTGCATCCTCTGCTATATGCGGAATGTTAGATATAGCGTAAAGCTGAAAAAAATAAAATTACTGTTTTTGACAAAAACAGTAAATTAATTTTATTTACATGTATAAATATAGGTAAACTGTAAATTCCGTTTTTTTTTCAGCTTAACGTACGCTTCTTCCAATGTCATCAAGCTTCTTACATGCCTTCCAGTTGTTTCTCATAATTTCCACGTGTCCGTCCTTCAGTACTCGCTTTTCGAAGGTCTTTCCTACCTCCCTTATCACGCACTCATTGGGTTAACTTGTTCTTGTGTTTTTCTTGTTCTTGTGTTTATCCAAAACACTTGAACACGTTCTTTTTTATTCGCACCGTGACGTCCCCGGTAGTACCTGCCATTTCGTATATCTCATCCTTGGGGAACCTAAACTGACTTTGCATTTCCTACGAAAATATCTCTTCACTCTCATTCACTCCAAAGAATTCATGTTTCGTTATTTCTTATTCTTCTGTAAAATCCACGTTTCGTTGCCGTATATTGCGTTGCTACCGTACTATAGTGTGTTAATAAGCAACGTTAGCCGCGTATTTGGTTTCGCCGTCTCATCAAATTTTGTATTTCGCTTTTTTTTTTATAATTTTTCAAAAATATATTTTTAAAGAACTTAAAGTAAACTTTAACTTCTATCTGTACTAGTGCAGGTGAGTTTTAAAATGAATTTCCACTTGTTCGATATCAAAAAGCGGTTGAAGCACGTTGAGTGTTTGAAAGGTGAACATTTAATAGCTCGTACATACGTTTAGATCTAATTGAAATATACTCCACAGGAAACAATATTTATATTGGTATAACATAAGTTCTCTTTAAATTTATAAATTTAGTTTCACGCGGTATCCCGCAAATGGCAGGGTAAGCAGAGACAGCTTAGTGTTAAGACACTCAGTTCTTTTAAATATTTATGAGTTGTTGTTCGCCATGGACTTTATTTTTTCTTGTTCTTGTGTTTATCTTAAAGAATTTGAGATTTATGTGAAGTGAACAATAACCAATCTATGAATTTGACTCTACTTAGTAGTGGAAGTCAATACTACGTTAATATTTAAACCAGAGCGTGAAAATAAAAACTAAATATTCTCTCAATTGGGAGTCGAACCCAATTCCAAACCCAATCGACCCATCGCGTTTACAGTCAGACACTGTGCCGCTGTGCCACGACGGTCTCAATTTTTAATGTATAATAAAAAATATCAAAAATACAAAACTTTTGCTGCATTTTTCTTAGAAAAGTTGAAATTCGTTCTAGTGAAGTGGATATAAATCAACACTGACTAAAAGAATAGCAAGTTAATGCTCCGTAATTTACCCCTCCTTGGTACCACCGAGGAGTGGAGCCATAAATTAATGTGATAACCGAGGAGCTGGTATCAGATAATTGTTTCCGGTTTCTACGTATTCCTGCTATACTACGATATTTCATGTTTGAATGTCCTTGAGGATATTAAGGCTCAGTGGAATTGTGTATTCCCGTAAACGCTATGGTTGTCGGTTCAATTTTGTGTGAAGGAAGTTATTATATTTAAATTGTTGAATAAGTAGCATTACATACATGAAATTTCCATATTTGTATACATAAAAATTATATATTTTTGGTAAATTCCAGGATATAATTATATATTAAAGTCACCTTATCAAATATTTTCAATATGCTAAATAGACTTATACAAATAACTACAGTTTGAAATATGTACAAAATATACTGATTAATCATTTATACTTGATAGGAAAGTTGCCTGCTGCGGGCTATAAAATAAAAAAAAATCAAATCAAATCAGCTTCACGCTGTATCCTGCACACAGCAGGGTAGACAGAGGGAGGGAACCTATTGTTAAGAAACTCCGTTCCCCACTTTCTGCCGAATTCTGGAGGCATTGCGTGCTGAGTGGCAGAACTCAACGCCGCGCTTTGCTTCGACACCAGAGAGACGAAATAGAAATATAAATTTAAGTAAATATTTCATCTCCTCGAATGAGGATAGAATCCACAGCCAGTCGGTTTTACAGTCACACTTTGTGCCCCTTAGCCACGACTGGCCTCTATATAAATTTGGCTATAAAATCAAATCTATTGTATATACACAACAATCTGATCTGATCGCTTCGCTATAAGGAAAACAGTCATTCATTTCCTTTATAAATTAAAAATAATTTCCTTATTATGAATTACTTTAGTGTAGTGGCTGTCCATTATATACATAAAGTTTCAAGTGATGGATTTTTCATTTCGTTCTTTTATTAAGTTTTTAATTTTCACAAGATATATTTTCGAGGAAAAATTTATTGCACAATCTATAACAATGAATAAACATTTTATTAAAATAATAATATAAGTAAATTTAAAATTAAATGTGTAAGGTCAATCGTGACGCAGCGCGGGGGCGAAAACGTGCGACTGTAAATGGGACGAGTTGTGGGTTCAATTCCCACTCGAGGTAATGAAATATTTGATATGTTCATTTCCTCGATCTTGTCAAACGCAAACAACAAAATGTGGCGTTAACACCCAATGCCTCCAGAATTCGGCTGAGAGTGGGGAACGGAAAATGATGTCTTAACGGAAACGTTCGAGTGTCCTATTACTAGGTTCCCAGGCCACGATGCACGTGATACAGTGCAAACCTAAAACTACAAACATTAACAGCAACAAATAAAAAAAAAAAGAAGCAGCCGATACAAAACCATTACAAAGCATTTAAAAACATTAGATAACCCGAACGTGTTCTTGCCAAATTTGCAAAAGCCATCTCCATCCAGAATAGAATCAAACAATAAACATAGCAACGTTTCCGAAGTCACCGACTATGAAATAATGATATTATATTTGGCATACCCCGAGATGTCTCCTCCGGTTGGAGGCTGGTGCATGCCAACTCCTTTTGGACGTTGATTCAAAAAGATGTTCTATTATTAAAATCGAGAAACAGAATGCAAACTGAATTATTATTTGGAACGTTAAAACTAAAATGCTATCTTACTCCCATAATCTTTCAAGTGCAGAACATAACTGTGGATGTCATTGGAATGTGCTTGGAAAATATATTTTAAGTTTGTATGAAACACTTGGTTTTTTCGAGTGTAGTTTTGTGTTTAAGTGATTGCTTTTGATTTCAGACCAGTCGCCGTCCAATTCTGCATTTTCTACTCAATTTTTGAAAGACATTTTGTTGAGTGGCGTAAGTTAAAAACGCGCTTTGTCTTTTCCCCAGGAAGGCGAGGAATTGAAAATAATTAATATATCAGAATGGGAATTGAACTCGCAATTGTCGTGTTTAGAGATAGATGATGTATGTGAAACACTTGACTTTGAGATGCTGCATCAAAACGGCAATTGTAAAGGCCCAATTTCTTAAATATATTTTCCAAAATAAGCTCAGTTAATAGTTCAATATTACTAACTAAATTACAGTTTAGAAATGATAATTTCAAGAACCTAACCACTATTACTGGTTCAAATTTATCAATTATATAATATACTGGGGCCTGTTGTAGCGCAGGGATAAAAGTGTATTACTGTAAATCCAACTGTTTGTGGGTTCGATCCTCACTCGAAGAAATTAAATATTTAATATTTTCATTTCTTCGCTCCGGTATCGTGGAATTGACTTCCACCTCTCAAAATGTAAGTCTCCAAATTTGGACGAAAGAATATTTTAACAGTAGATTCCCTCTACCTACATTGCTGTGTGCTGGATACAGCGTGAAGCTGAAAAAAATCGATATAATGACTGTACTAAGTATCCAATGAAATATCGATTTTGAACCATTTAGCGGAGGCGAAACAATATTCCCAATCTCAAAATTTGTTATGCAAATCCTATCGCTTCAGAGTTTATAATAGGGTTCTTAAGGCGAAGTTTTGTGAGTTTTGTGTAGTTAGTCGACTATGTCTTGTATTAACGAGGCGGTTTAGGTTCAATTTTTTTATCTTTATACATTTTATAGATGAATAGAGATAAGTTGCTTAGTTTTCTAGTTAGTAGAAATATAGGTTATTTCAGACTTATCAATTTTAGTTATTATATTAAAAAGTCTATGGGACACCGATTGAATGTACACATTTTTTTTTTTATTTTTCCATTCTGGTGCAAGATAAAGGGCGTCGTTGAGTTTCACTAATAATTTAATTTAATTTTTTTTAGCTTTACGCACATAATAGAGTTGGGTGTGGCAACTCGGGGATCCGGGGGGAGTTTTTGACACTCTGTTTCCCATTTTCCGCTGAATTCAGGGGGCAATTGCGTGTTGAGTGACCGAACTCAACGTCGCGCTTTGCCGCGACATCAGAGCCAAGAAATGAAAATATTAAATGTTTTATTAACTCAAGTGGGAATCGAATCCACAACCAGTCGCATTTACAGTCACACACTAGCGCCCCTGCGCGTGGGCTGGTCTGGAGTACAACGAATCATCAAATTTAATATTAATAATAAGTATTGAATGCAAAGATCATAAAAGAATCACTTCATTATTATAAAAATAATGTAAAGATATTTTAAATATTAATATACAATATTTCATCGGATCTTCTCATTAGAATTGCCTTCTATGCTCATTATAGATTTTCATTCGAGGTATCCTCTTGTAGATTTAGAAAGTATATTTTATTTTTACTATTAATCTTTAATTATTCTACTGTGAGAAATTAAATACATTAACATAAAATTTTCAAATGATTATGTATTAAGACACGACTCAACGCTATGTTTTCCTTATCATAGTTTATTATCTGTAAGGCAATATTTAACATTTTCATCTTATAGCATTTCCATAGTATTAGGTACTATACTTCCTTATATTCGTTTAGTTTCCGTGCGTACACATTCAGGTTTCAACCTATAGCGGGCTATATTTGTCACTAGCACATTGAAAAATTAATAATAATATTCCAAATCCACGCGTAGCACATCTGTTACAGCTTGAAGAGTGAGCATACGGATTGTTAAGGATAAGATGCAAAAAAGGACTGCATCTCATCCCAGTCCGCTGATTTCATGGACAACAAATCTGCGTCTCCATAAGAAACAACAAAAGAGGCTTCTCAATCTCTATATGGTAGTGGAGAGGTATGATATTTGAGTGCAACCCTGGTTTATTGGCGAGCTGCTCTTTAAGAGAGAAGGAGTGAAGCCGCTGTGTAATTTTGTTAAATTTGCTGTTTCCCATAATACTTGGAGTGTTGGTGAGGAAGGTCGGTAGAATAACAAGACTTTATACTATTTTCAACCCGAAAGATACACATAAGAAACGCACACACAAATAGTAGACTGATCAGGTGACCACCGGGACGTCCGTGCTCCCCCAAAAAGGTCCATCAAGCACGCTCATCCGGTCGTCGACTGGCACGGTGGCGCATCTCCACAATTTTTCGAATGTTGCCCGATTCCCACTACCCTGGGGTGACGTGAACGGACTCTTTGCGTGTTCTCCTATAGATGCAGGCAGTTGAAATCATATGTATAGAGTATATAGCAGGGTAGGCAGAAGAAAAATGGAAACCTATAGTTAAAACACTCCGTTCCTCACGAAAACATCCTATCAAATTCTTGAGACATTGCATGTTAAGGGACATTTGTAATTACTATTCTATTGGTACTCTTTACTAAAGCGAGGAAATGAAAATATTGAATACTCCATTAATCCGAGTGGAAATTGAATACAATACCGTTTGCTGCATTTAAACGCTTAAACGCTTGTGGCTCTGCGCTCCGGCCGCTTTAGAGCCTAAGTAATTACTTAAATAAAAAATAAACAAATTAGTTTCACGCTGTATCCCGCATACAGCAGGGTAGGCAGAAGGAACCTAGTGTTAAGACACTCCGTTCCCCACTTTCT
>DWAN01006751.1:0-10246 GCA_018230445.1 Heliconius hewitsoni | reverse complement strand
TCCTCTGGTGTTGCACGGGGCCGTGGGCGGCGGTAATCACTTACCATCAGGTGATTTGAACGTTCGTTTGCCTGGTCCCTTCCCATAAAAACCCACCTGGGCGAAGAAATCACTAGTTTTGTATATAGACTAATCTACATTTTGTGTGGACTCGCCTACATATGAATTAAACGCGGCTGTAAAAATATTCCTAAGTGATAAAATTCTGTATAAGTCTAGGCTCAAAAGGTTTCTGAGTTATTTTAATCAATGAAATAATAATAAGTAACTACGTTTATAAAAGTAGAAATTTAAATATCTTAATGTACATGTTAAAGTACAGTGACAAGTTTTATTTAGAAAACTACGTACCTACAAACATATGTATCTATAGTATTTAATTTATTGTATTTATCGTAAATAAATGTGGCTATTTCATTTGGAGAATTGCTTTTATAGTTTTTTTTGAAAGACGCGACCAACTAAACAAAATCAATTAGAAAAACAATAATAACTCCGGGGCCTTATATTATAAGGTGATCTTACCTAACAATATGTTTATGTCGCTCCACCCAGTATTTGATAGCCGAACGTGCCAACATTTCTTGTTTTTGTGTTAAACCATTTGGATTGTCTTTTTGTTGCCCAAAAGTCTGGAGTCGCCCGCCAGCGCCACGTAAATTCATTCCAAAGTCTTGTTGAGTGGAGTAAATACCTCTTATGTCCAAATCAGTAGAGTCCGGTATTTTCTCCGAATTTTCTGTTTACACGAAAAGAAATTTACAGAATCTTATATTTCACTAGATTTAAGGCAGTCTGCTCTCCTGAATTGTGTATCGAATAGCTGAACTTAACTCCGATCCTTGACTTCTCAGATCATAGGAATGAAAATTATTAAAACATTATCACCTTGCGTATTATATTAATACTGTATAATTGTTTTAATATATTTGAATCATACAAAACCATTGCGGAGTTGAGGTAGGACACTCAATACCGCTGATTGAAATCCTAATAAGATAAACCGCATCATTAGAGTTCTCTATGACTAGCTACACGACTAAAAAGCAACAATATATTTACTTTTTAGAAAGCATATAAAAATTTAATCGTAGCGGAATTGTGATCTTAAAAACCGTCCAAGCGCTTCAGTCCCACGCCCAGTAGTTTAATTATTTTATATATTTTCTAAAACTATTTTTTATCCTTAGTGTGAAAATGTAAAAATATATGTGAACGATTTTTAAAAAGAATATATTCATGCACATTTACTGTGTACTTTTTATTACCATAATAAAAAGAATTCATCTAACCTGTAGAAACTTTAAATAATTCAGCAGTGTTAGGCCGATAAGTATCTAATGAAGCACTCAACTCCATCAAAGGCTTCATTATAGCTTTTAAATGTTGCAGTTGCTCGCAAGCGAATATCAGCCAGGAGCAAAACATTACGTCAAGAAGATTTGCAATCGCCATGGAGAAAAGTAGCCAGTAAATCTGTTTAGAATTATATGATTTTTAGTAAGAGTGATTTCTCTTCAGCGTCACGTTGTATCAAGCATATAGCAGGGAGAGACAGAGAGAACTTAGTGTAAGGACTTGAGAGATTGCGTGTTGAGTGGCGGAGCTTAACTCCGCGTTTTATTTTGTAACCAGAGAGGGAAAATTATAATTTAAAAACACCATTCTAACAATAATGTAGTTAAATATTTATTTATGATTTAATTTGATATAATTCAAATGTAAATAGACTTGCCTGGAATGCAAAGGCAATAATGTACATAGTACCACTCATAGCATCAAATGGATACCACGCTTTAAGCGGCAACCTTGGTACTGGCTCAGTAAGAGTGTCATTGGTCTCTTTGTCAACCAAAAAGCGAACTGATTCTCCAAAGAAAGTTATTGTGACCCAGCCTAAAATGAGAAATATAACTATTAATAGTTTATTCAACATGAAGTTTCCGTAGCTAGCTAAAATCAAAATACTCAATTTTTGTATATTCGATTAAAGTAAATAACTTTGTATTAATTATAATTATTATAGTCACTTAAGTAAGTATTATGTAATGTACGATACAATACATAATAACACCACGTATATACATCATATGATGTATATACGTGGTGTAACGCGATCGACGGATCAACGATGGTCTATGAGTAGAGGACCTTAGTACCTATTTATATCCATGTATGTTAGCCGATTTTTTAGTCGTTCGGTAGATATTTGAGAATATATGATTTTTTTGGTAAAAATCGAATTCTTGGAGAAAATTGGCAAATACAGCCCCACTGTTGAGTGAATTTTTTTTCAATATAGTTCAATAGTAGGCCTTTTGTATAATATAATTTCAAAACTATAAAAGCTATCCTAGGACCGGCTGTAAATTGGCTACTGCACTTGGGCGGTGGTTAATTTTAACTTTCACACGTTGTAGAACGAATATTTTACAATTTTTTTTATAAAAATTGCAAAGTAATAATTCATTCGTAGAGCCAGAAACTACTCTAACCGCTAGTACCGTGGGTTACATCGAAATGGAACACTATATGTAATAAATGCTTTCCTATTCTCTAGACCAGGGATCGCGAACCTTTTTTGATGTCCGCGCCATAGTCATAAAAACTCGTTTTGAATTAGGTAACGTGCTACAATAAAATTTCAATCGAAACGTGAGCGTGGTGACGTAACATAATACCCAAATTTTATTACCATATTTTTCAGGTTTTCTGGGTATGTAAACATTAAGTGGGCAGCGGCCTCTTTAACTTATCAATTGCTCATCTATTCTTCTATATGCTAATAGGCAACCTAAATCTCTAAAGATTTTTGTAAAAGTATCAACTCCATCACGAATAGAAGTAAGTTTATCTTGACTTTTTCTTTCTGTTCTTGTAGAAATATCGACAAAACGAAGGAAGCTCAATATATCGCAATATCTGTTACGGCTCATACAAGCTTCATTTGTTAAATTTATTTGTGGTAGATCACAATTAATTAGGCTTTCTAGATTAAATAATAATAATCTTCTAGATAAAACTAGTATTCTGCCGAAAGCACGTAATTCATCTACACCTACCCATGATTCAATTAAATTATCTTCATCAATTTCATATATTTATGTATAATTTCTTTGGTTCTTTGATTAGTAAATTTTATGAGATAAATTAAAATACAGAATACCAAAAGTGGGTCATAACTTATACATGACTCTGAATAACAAAATCTTATCTTTAATCTTATAATCTTTGCTTTATTATTGCTTATGTTTTAACAGAGTATTTTAGGATAATTTACAGCAGGAAACAAATGTAAACAGTATATTTAAAAAGTTATTAAGATAAAAGTAAATATTGGGCCAATTTTGATCCGGTTTCATTCAGGTGAAAGTTAAATATAGATTCATAATTTTTAATCATTTTTTATTAAATAAGGTAACTTAATAAAAAAAATGCTTATGTTCGTACCATCAACATTTTCAAGCGTGCCACTTGTGCCACGCGTGGCATTGGTTCGCCATCCCTGTTTTAGACTATAGATAAATGGACACAAATATTTTTTTCAATTGAAAGTAGTAGTTCCATTGATCATATAAATTAGTACGTAAAACCAAACAACCTCTTCGGCTTTATTATATTAGTTTAGATTTAAATTATAATAAGCATATTACGTACATACATATTTAAATATAAAATCAAGAATACGCACAAATAACCGAAAACAATGTCATGCCACTGATGAAGTAAAGAAGTCTCCTCATCTTATTAAGGGAGAGCTGGTGGTACCTTGCATCAGACTCAGTGAATAAAGGATGACTATTCGATTGATTCCATACGGCCAACGTCCTGAAAATATATATATTAATAAAATAAATAAATATATCTTTAAAAAATAATTCATTAAGAACAGGTTCTTCCTTCCTTCTTGGTTTGCTATTCGATAATATGTTTTCACCTTCTCACTGTGTACCTTTGCGTGTTGAGTGACAGAGCTCAATTCTTCCACTTATGAAAATCTAATTAGGCGGGATACAGCGAGATTGTGTCAACTGTTTAGGCGGGATACAGCGAGATTGTGTGTTGAGTTATTTGTGAACTGATTAAAACAAAACAAATACTAAATATGTAAGGGAAATTTGCTTAATTACATAGTGCACTAAAATCAGTTTCGTAGATTATCGTGAACACATGCACAGACACACAGACAAATTGAGCAAGCTCAATAACATTGTTTAATGTTATGTACAGGCGTTATGATGTTATTATAAGTGTTGATTTTTTTTCAACTTCCAATTGAATATTTTTATGGGAATTACGAAAATAGAAACTAAAAGACCGAGATCCTAGGCCCCCAGTCCTACGTAATTTTGAAGATTAAGTCGTTTGAGAGGTAGCTCTATATAAAGATATATCTCTGTCTGGGAGGATGTTTGAGCCATCGGATTGGTCTGGGTGGTCGCGGCAAAAATTTTTTCTTATTGTTCATACAAAGGATTTTTTTTAGATATAAATTTTTATTTATTTATAATATGTATGTGCCGTTTTCATCGATGACTTGTTGCCATCTTATGGGTAGTGCCATGATCTCATTCCTGCAGCAATTTTGAGATTTTTGAATAAAAAAAATTACAGGTAGTGTTAACAGTGGTCTTTTGAGGTTAGCTTTATGCTTCCTAAAAAGTTCTGCAATGACCGAAACAGATGGAAATCTGATGGAGCAAGGTCAGGGCTATACGGAGGATGTATCATCACATCCCAGCCACGCTCTCTGAATTTTTGCTGCGTGGCTATATTTGAGTGCAGTCTGGCGCTGTCATGGTGGTACACCATGCCCTTCCTATTCATCAGCTCCGGCCGGTTCTTCTCAATAGCTTTTATTAACCTCATCAGTTGCTGACAGTAAAGGTTAGACTCGATAGTTTTACCCGATGGCAAAAGCCACAGAAAAGAAGCCATATTAAATTCTAAGATATAAGAACAAGTAAATTAAGTAATGTTCTGGAATGTATGCTTTGTAGAGATGGAAAATACGAAATGGACGTGGAAAAGCGTATCGCTGCTGGTAAGAAAGAGCGAGAAAACGGTGCTGTGGTGACTTAAGTGACAGTGGCAAGTTTTGAGGTTAGCGTCACTCGTTGAGTGGCAAGAGCTACTGTCATTTGGTTTAGGTGACAATGGCGACTTTTGAAGCTATCGTCACACTCATCGCTCGATTTCGATACTCCGTTACCCAATTTCCGCCGAATTTCCAATACATTGCTTGTTGAGTGCCCAACTCAACATCTCGCTTTGCCTCGCCGATAAAATTTAAATATTAATAAATTGTAATTATTTTAAGGCTTAAAATAAACTTAATCAAAAATTATTAACTTAGGAAGAGCACAGTTATGGTATTAGCGGTTAACTCGTTGACTTATATTTCGATTCTTGTATCACAATCGACCCCTGCTCTCCAGGTAAAAGTAAATTAAAAGCTACCCCGGTAAAATTATTTTCGTTATTGAACGTTTTATATTCGACGAGTGAAGGAAAATTGAGTGAATATGAATTTCCTTTTTCAACTCCGTTACTTAGGTACTTTTATTCGCTATTTGTTACCAGAGCGAAGTAATAAAAATATTAAATAATTCACATGAACAATTTCAAGCTACTTTTGACCTCTTAATAACTCGTAAAACAATTAGTCTATATGCATGAAATTTAACTCAAAAGGTTATTGATATACACGTTTAAAACCGGCATTATTGTGAATGACTAAACGCCCTCACTAAAATCTTAACACACTTCTGGAATAAGTGAAGAAAGTAAATGTTAATGTTAAGTGTGAAAGTAAAATGAAAGAACATATTAAAATAAAGCGATTAATTTCGATTCGAAGTCGAGAACGACGCATTACTGCATATTTAACTTGACGCTCATTTCACATTTATGTTCTCAATGAGATAATTATTTAACATAATAATGTTTTAATCTAACATACTAAATATTATTTGTTGTTACCTGTAAAAATTTTTGGAAGTTATAGCGAAAAATGCCAACTTGATAATAGAGTGGGCGAAGAAGAGCACAGTTATGGTATTGGCGGTCAACTCATTGACTTCATCGGAGTATTTCGCCATATTAGCTGCCATACACAAATAATGGATCACGATCAAAAATGCATGAACGCCGGAATACACCTTACGTAAAAGAGTGGACATCCCAGCATTATCTGAAATATACTTAAATTTTGAGAAATAAAATTTAAAATAGATAATTATTGTCAAATATGAATTTTAATTTAATATAAATGAATAAATTAAAAAAATATATTATAAGTAATAACTTATTTAACTAATACTTAAATATTTGTTGCATTATTGTTGCATTTTGCAGAATTTGATTTCTTTCGTGTCATAATGCAAGTTAAATCTAGTACTTACCTGTTATTGTCATATCTTATATCTGTATAAATCCTAAAATAATGTAAAATAATAACTATTTTTACAGTTTCACGTTTTATTACGCATACTGGAAAGGATCTTTCCATTCAAATTCGAGACATTAATTGTGGAGTGAAATTCTACGCCCGCAATATGTGCATTGCTTGCTTGCATTCGGCCAGATCTAAGCAACCAAAATAATTTATTCCCCCAAATGAGGATCAAACTGCAACCATCGAGATGTTACTCCTTGTCATAGTTATAAATTGTAAGTCATGAAACATTTTACCTGAATGGTAGTTAAACAAAAAATGTCCTGCCGCCTGCATCAACTTAATATTTGGCATTAAATCGGACACGAGGCCCTGTGTTTTTATTTTCGTCATCATCTACAAAATTAGTTTTTAGAAATATTTCTATTTCATTTAATATGAATTTTATTTAAATATTAAAATTATCTATTCACCTTGATTACTTATTAGGCAGATTTTATTCAACTTCAATTTCTTATTGGCTCCATTTATATAAAATGGCTTAATTCAATTTGTCGAAACCCATGTAAGGCATTCAGTATAATTTATTTTTTTAAGAGCAGCCAAAATTTGGAGACGTCTAGCCGAAGAAACGCCATCGGCCAAATGATCGATTTTTATTTCAATACCACACCTCAAGTTTCGCACTGACGTGTTTCAATTTCAAAGTCATATAGGCCAATGGTGGTAAGTTTTCCATGGGAGCGACCACATGGTGTCCCTGTAAACAGCCGGTTGTATCCTCTCCTTAAATATGAATGATACTTCACCCTGTATTTATTTATAATTAGAGTCTCCCTATAAATTCATTACTGGATCGATTGTGTTTGCACCGCTTCGATGTAGTGTTTGATGTTTGTTCTAATGTTTGTTTTGTTTTGTTTTCATTGAAATGTTTACAATTCGATCTTCTCTTATTTAACTTCGTGAGTCATTTTAAAGCAAATATTCAATTTCCATTTTCATATTTTTTATTCAAATATGTACTCTATAATACTAAATTTATGATTATAATATATCGGTGACAAAAATCAAATCAGCTTCACGTTGTATCCCGCACACAGCAGGGTAAGTAGAGGGAACCTAGTGTAAAAACACTCCGTTCTGTACTTTCCGTCAAATTCTGGAGGCATTGTATATTTATTGGCGGAACTCAACGTCGTGCTTTGTCTCGACACCAGAGCGAAAAAATGAAAATATAAATTTTAATTTTTTTTTTTATTTTCTCGAGTGGAGATCGAACTACCACAACCAGTCACGTTTTCGGTTACACTTTGTGCCCTTGCGCCACAATTGGCCTCAATAACTTGTTTGTTCAATTAGTTAAAATACTTGTATAATATTTAAGAATCAGCGGATTGTTTTACCTCTTTTGCCCTCCTTTTTTTTGCACTTTCATTCAGTTACTTCACCCTCCTTAAAACTAAAGTCTAGCGTTTGAATAAATTACTTCACATATATTATTTTATTTTTCTTATTTCTAATTTAAATAATATCACTTTAAACCTATTGTTATCAATCAAGACCACTATAATATTAAATTTTTTATACATGTTGATGGTGATCGAAACATTTTAATGCATCGAAATCGTCTATGTACATGTGAAAAAGATATCAAGAAATAAAAAAATATAAATATCGCTTAGGACATATAATTTTATTGTGCAATGATAAATTCAACGTAAGTCAATCACTGAGAGTAAATGTACATCATTATTTACAAACCGTTTCAATTATGGATATAATATTTTCCCGGGGGTTTTTGATGACTTAAATACATAAATCCTGTGATGTTTCCTTTTTAAAGGATCATTGCTTGAACAGATCTTGCGCTTTTTTAAGAAATTTCATTCACGACAATTATCCAAACATGTTGGCTTCACTCGATTTTCTGAACTTAACTTAACTTAACTTTTTATCCCTAGCGGGGTAGTCAGAGGGAACGGAGCGCCAAACGTTACGGATCCGATTTTCTAATTTAATTGTCTCTCACTAATGTTCCAGTCGATCAGTGCAGTGATCTTGTTACGGGAAAATTGCACTCCTTTGAAATTATAACGTCAAGACAAGAGGACTGAGTGGTGAAAACTTAGGTATTATTTTCACCGTGATTTGGGGTGCTGCACATATGATGTGTACTTACATTAAATGAGCTTTCGTCAAAGCAATAAATTTGTACTGAGGCTCGCCTCAATTTTAAACCGGCTGACACTTTGCAGTGATCCTTGATTTTGTCCTCGATTCGCTCAATATGTTGCATGATGAATCTGTCTACACGCATCGGAAGTTCATTTCTAATTTCACGATGTTTCATATCTGCGAATTTCGATTCAATTGCGGCTACACACAGAAAAAATGGCTCCAAAAATGGGCCTCATTACTGTGGTCCTCAGAGTCACATACGGAAGAAAGTACCTTTTCAATCTTGCAAAATCGATGTCGCGACATGCGTTAATTGTATTTCCTTCCGAAGACTGTTCGGCAGTTTGAACAGCAGCATATAACTTGCAGCAGCTCAGCTTATTTGTTGTTCAATCATATTCTGTTCTTTGTTTGTTATAAATTTATTCTAATTAAAGGAAATTTGAAGAAAATTTCTTGTCAATATTGACATCTGCTTCTCTGTTAGTTTCATGTGTTGCTTCGACATCATGATCATTATTATAGTCGGTAATCGCTACAAAATCTTTAATATTATTGTTTAGGAAAAGTAATCGCCCAGCCGATAATAAAAGTATGTATAAGGTCCAGAATCCAGAAAAGTATATATCAGGCTCAGAGTCAATATACTTGTTAAGTACAATGACCAAAACAGATTCAGGGGCACTCCCGACAATAAGTGATTTTGCAAATAGTATATTATTATTCGGATGGGTCGATCCAAAGAAGTCGTAGGTGCAGATTTTTTTGCTTTAGTTATGGCTGTTTCAATGACTGGATGATAAAAAATATGTAGGCATTATTATAAAAAAAGGAAGTAAGCATACACGCAGGATTCTGTTTCGTTAGCTCCACTATTGCTCATGTTTCATGCCAAAAATAACACATTGACTCCCTGTTTTTTGCATTAGATATAGTAAGATGTTTCAGTTTAGTCACGATATATAAAACAACTGTTGAGTTTCCTATAGAACATGGTAGAACGGCTTACAGCTTATACCGTATATTTTTTTTCTACTTTCGGTCTATATATTCATCACAAAGATCTTTTTTTGTTTAAAACAGCCATTGTTTAAATAATAGTTACGACAGTAAGAACCGTAATTCTCCGTCGGTTTATTATTTTGTTTTTGAATTTCTGTATAGTTTCTGTGCAATTCCGGCATAGACATACCACCATCAAAACATAGTTGTGCTACTCATTAGATCGTTTTTAAATTATTGGGATTAATTCTATATAAACTTTTATGGCTTGTATGACTTGTAGCATTTCGGCATAGCTAGATGAGAACGTATAGTTTAGTGGTCAGACCGCCTATTCGGTTTCCAGGAGGCGCGTGTTTAAGTTCACTTAATAGTTATTTTAATTTTCAATACATAAAGTTGTTTCAGTGTTGTGTTATTTTTTTTTTTACATTTCACTTCTAAAACCAAATTATACAATAATAATTACAGCCTAGACATTGCATGGACATTGGTGGAACTCAATATCATACTTTATCTAGTGGACCGGATAAATGAAAATAATTCGCTTCCTCAACCACCAACGTTATAAATAAAAAACGTTGAGAGTCCGGTTCATAACTTTATTTTAGAGTATATACTTATGTAAAATACTTATTCACAGCCAGGTCGTAATAACATTATAAA
>DWAN01006750.1:0-10246 GCA_018230445.1 Heliconius hewitsoni | reverse complement strand
AAGTAGCATGAAAGCAAAGTTGACGCGAGACGCATTCCGGTGTCGCTGTCGGTGTCGCTACGCAAGCGCATCTCTGCGGCTATCTCTTACGCAACTGTGAACTTGATCGTGATCGATAGTGACGATCGATTGATATCGATGCCACGTTATGGAAAATCGGTAAAATTTTGTATTGCACTGCGTAGAATTAGATAAATCGTGTGGTACCTAATGTGTAAAGATAATTTTGTTTTTATGGTTATGTTCTATTATATATAGGCGTCTGGTTATTTACTTCTCTAGACAATGTTCAAATTTAATTCAAGTCCAGATTACAAAAAAAAATAATTCAATAATTTTTAGAAAAACAGATCTAGGCAAAATAATTTATAACACAGTCTTTAATAAGAAACTTTTAAAAAACCTACATTTAATACGTACTTTTAATAGGTTTAACTATAATATTTAACGCTTACTTTGTATTAAGCATAAATTACCTGTAAAGTAGACATCACGGCTATTCTTCTCCTTACTGTGGACGGGAAGTCATAAACCATAAGTTTATTTGTCCTTTGAAACTCATTTACTTCTATCGAGTTGCAATAAAGAAATTCTTAGCTGCCTTACAACGCTTTATTGTTCGATATTCTTTATAATCTAGCCATATACATTAATGTTTTGATAAAAGGTAAGTTTCTACTACTTTCTTATTCTTTTTATTTTATAATATTAGTCTTTAATTCATACATTTTTTTGATGTGGCACAATATATCAAATATTTCTTCATTCTCACTGAATGTTTTGAATTCATTCATTCGTTTGTTCGCAAACAATAAAATTAGGGGCAGGTAATCGAATAATTTATATAGACAGAAATATTAAACTGTTCCAGAGAAATATCGTAATGTATGATCATTAGTTGCTTCGTGTCCGATTCGGGAGAACGATATTTCGGTTCCACCACTCAACACGCAGTGTCACAAAAGTTAAATGAGAAGTTAGGAAAGGAATGTCTTTTAAGAAGTCCGAAACAAAATGACGTGTACCGCGTACACGTCAGGCGACTGCCCTAACTGCCATGTTTTTTTATAATACATCACAAAAAACGAACAAAAAATATTAAACTATTTTCATTTCCAACCCTATCGATGACCCGTACACCGGACTACGAGGGGGATGAACACAACGCAATCGAGATTTAAATTAGAAATCCACCAGCCATTGTGAACAAGTGCACTAGTTGTGGGGTAGTGTAATCACATTTTTGTTTCGAGGGTTGCTATAGCTTTTTCATATTGTGTGTTTTCTATTTAGATTTGTATGCAAATAAAAGGGAATGCATTTGATGGGTGATTATGTTATTTTAAGGTTGACGTTATAATTGTACGTGTATTGTGTTTGTTATGTCACATAGATAATTAAGAAATAGGTATATTTTAACATAAATTCAGAACCTAGTGCCTAGCTTCCGCTTTTGTCTCGATTAGAAAGATTGGGTGTTGACTTGCTGCACTTTGTCAGAGCGATGATATAAAAATAATGATTTCCCTAGTGAAATCGAACCCATAACCATTGCAATCCTACTGTACTACAATGATTGGACTTACCTGAAACACATCTGACATAATTGAATTTTTAGGAACGCAACGATAATATTTTAACACATTAAAAACGAAAAAGAAAAAACCAGTTTCCATCCTGACGCTTGCACTCTACTGATAAAATAAGCAACCTCAACCATTTCAACTTTTATCTTATCTTCATTTTATATAATACATTTATTTTAAAGTAATTAATATTTATATGAAAAATATCACTTGTTAATTGGTGTTTAAAAAATAATATAATATTCGTCTACATACATATTTTCTTACGTGCCTAAAATACGCTTTCAAACGTTGTTTAAAGTATATATAAAAAAAGGTATAAAAAAATTAAAAACGAAAGTTACTGATGCAATATTGAGTGACATTGAATGTCGGAAAAAAATGCATCAGCGCGGTCGTAAATATTCAAATCGATCCGGTTTTAATGTTGTAAACTTATAAACATATAAAATATAAAACTGAATATATAATTTATTTTTTTTACTAAAATACAAATCTCATTTGCTTTAACACTTAATTTATTTAATCAATAAAAAAATAGAATATTTAAAAAAAATGTTAATTACGAAATCACACCCTTGTGCCCCAGCGCCACGACGGCCTTAACGAAGATTACGATATATCAATCAAATTTCATATATAACATTAAGTTTAAAATTCTATATAAGAATAACATATAGGTTGCTCAACCTGCATTCCCCGGGGCGGACACACCTGCCGGGGCTCGTGCCGAGATCGTTTATGTACTAGGTACTACTATTGATACTATATTTCGATATAATAAATTATTTATTGAAAACAACATAACGACTGTAGCCGATATTAATTTTATGATCGGTGTTATAGTGTTAACATAAAATAAATATTGCGGTAGTTAAAATTGCTAAACATATCTATCTTATCCTTTAATTTATTTTGTGTACTTTTTATATGCACACTTATAATATAGTAAGTTACTTAAAATTAGCAATCGGCCAAGTTCGAGTCGGACTCAAGCACTAATGGTTTCGTATCATTATCTATAATAAGACAATAAAATCACGTCTCTTGTGTCGGAGCTCCCTGTCTATTTTAACATTCTCAAAGTGTTATTCAACACTTAGGAAAGAAAAATACTTACTTAGTCCAACCCACCCGTCCGTCTTTCGTATTCATTGTTTATGGTCAATAAATTAAATATTTCCAAGTTCACAGAAGGACAACGTATGCAAAACGCGAAGAAGTCTATACTATCAACACCCACTCGGCTAAGTGAGAAGGCCGTAATGATCGCGGAACTGACCAATTGTCAAACGATTACCCGTTTGCCGATAAGAAATACAAGTGCAATAGTAGGTATATACTACGACTTACTTCATTTTATCTGTTTCCTATTGAAGTAAGTAGAAAAAAGTATTTTTTAAAATTGTATATAAGAGGTTTAATGAAAGAATTAATTTTTATCTGTTGCTTCGATCTCGTGGTCGGAAGGAAATAACGAAGATTTGTGAATAACACAAGACACATCCCGCCCATAACAGAGGCAACTTGGGAACAAAATGTTAAGACACTCCGTTCCCTTGATGAGTGAGACGTGAGATCTTTCACAATAAAAAAAATATTCAATCCGAACCAGTAGTACCTGAGAATAGAGCGATCAACCAAACAAACTCTTCAGCTTTATAATATTAGAGTACATTAACAAAAAACGTATAATTGCGATGGCGCCACATGCACAAATAAAAGTATCAAATAAAATAATCACTCGGGCCAGCTTAATTAGTAGATAAATTCCTTAGAACGTATTTGTTCGTTGTTGACTTGAAATTATACGACATGTGATAATTACTATGCGAATTTTCAGATGTTGTATATATTTAGTAAGTTCGCTTATACCTAAGGTTCATTAACGTTACTATCTAGTGTGAAAGGATTTTAGTTTTATGCTCAAATATCTGGTCTTATGCGAGTTATTTGATATCTTTATATTTATATTATCTTTTTGTAGCAGTGTAAACAGAGAGCACAACGTTTTGCTCTTTATCGAACCCAAAATCAACGTGTTTGCGGCACACTGTCAGCACTTTATTATAAGGTAAAGTAATATTTTTGGTATTCAGTATAAACAATTTTAATTTCATCATATTTCGTCTTTTAAAATACAAAGCAAAAAAAATTTTATATAGCCTGACTTGTGGACATTTATTCATATTTTAAAAAAATATTAATTTCCCAGATATATGAGATTATTATAATAATCATAAGCTTATATAAGTAGCACTGAATAGCATTGAGTCATAACAAATCGTTCTTGACAACGTAGTGAGCAACGATTTTGATGAACAACAGCGATGCGCGGGCGCAGCCACGGAAGCGAACCTATAATTAATAGATCACCCACGCACCGACGCTTGAGATTCGCCGACTTGAATAATTCAATCTTAATGTTCACTAGCTATGAATAGCATTAACGACGACCAAAAACTTCTTTACATATTAATATTAAATCATTTTTGAAATTTTTGTGTTAATTAAATCATTATATTATTATATACAATCATAAATAAAACAAAATACCTATATAACAGATACTACCGGATTGACTAATGCTTTCACAAGGGTTTAAGTCATATACATATGTGCAATATATACATTTACTCTCTTACCGCTGCTCGGCAGTCATCCAGTTCCACTTTTTCGCTGAAATAGAGTTCTTTTAGAACTAAGTCTTCCTCAAGTAATTTTATCTTTCTTACATGTTTTATGTGCGATAAAGAAATATAAATATTTAAACGAAATCTAAAAATAATCTTGTCATATAGTGTAAGAAATAAAATAGCTTTATAAGCGATGAATAATCAAGACAGAGTATAACGACCATTTCCCCTGCTACCCACTAGACAGTCCTACTTCCTTGAAAACAAGCTTGTATAAATCAGTCTGCATAGATATATTATTCCAACGGTATAACTCATAAAATGTGGCAAATAAGACTATTGTTCGGTTTTGGTGTACAAAGATAAAGTTGACGAAAACTTTGACGTGACAAATAAAAAGTGATTTTACTTGCTTCTAACAATTTAAAAAAAATAAGCCTCCTGGTCGAAATAAAAAAGTACAATGTGATCTAGAAATAATCGGGACGGTAAAACATTGTCATGATTTTTTTTATTTGTATAATTTTTTAAAAAGTTGCTCTTAACTTTTTTAGGGTCCTGGTAAAGATCTTCAAAGGAATCAATTTTGTTATATATTGTTAAAACAGTTTACAAGTATTTAAGACATAAAGTGGTACTCGTCTTATCCTCGAAGGGGACTTAGCAACAAGTGTTTGCGGTACCTCTTGCGAGAGGGTGAATATCTTGAAGTAGTGGTTAGGGGAAGAAAAATAATATTTTATTCGTATATATCACACCCCTTAATGATAATGATCTCGTCTATATCATCACATAAATAATGGAAAAACGGTAGTTTCATCATCTTGAATTTAATAAAAACTATCTTAGCCACAAAAGATCACTTTAAGCAAAAATAAATAAAAGAAATACAGTCTAGTAGTCAGTAATTAATCAGTGATAATAATGAGACTTTTTGTAACTGATAATGTGACTTTATCAAGGTAAAAAGTATTATACGAGTATATTTAGCTTGTACATTAACACTACAGGTAAAATTCATTTATTTGGCTGGCTCTTCAACGATATTAAATATTTAAATTACATAATGGGCTGACACGCCACGCCAATAAATCACGCCATTTTGAACAAAAAAATGCATAGTAAATGGAGGAAACCTAGTGTTGAGACTGTGTAAATACCCTCGAATTTCATAACATATTAGAGCTATACCTACAAAGTCAAAGCAAAATATTTATTAAGCCTGCTGGTTATATGTTAACTGGGCAGGCGAGACTAATTAAGAAAACGTGGTACCATTGTACAAAGGACGGTAGAAAGCGGAGCGTGCCGCAGCAAATGTATGACTAGATCCTGTGTTTTTCATAAGATACCAATGAGATTTATGAGCCTTTGCTTTAAGCATTTCATCCTATAATAATATTTATTTATGACGATATATTTTAGAAATTGCATTAACCAGAATGACATCATATCGTTTATTATTCACATCTCACTTTGATCATGTCACGGCAAGTGAAATATTTTAAATATAAAAATTAAACATGACATTGACATGAGTGTGATTCGAAACTACGACCAGCATGTGCACGTCAATACAAGGATTTCACCGTAGCTTGATGAGGACGTGTGTGTGGCTTAGTTAGTTAGTTCTTTTCTAGGGAAAGAAAGGAGAAAGAAAATGTTCAAAATAATCAATCATGTCTTCTGTGTCATTTTATCTTATAAAGATTTATAAGATAAAATGTGGACAAATAACAAGAAAAACTAAAGAAACTCTGTTTAAACAGCACTTGAAACAAAACTAAGGAAAATCTAAAAAGCGCAAATCCATGGCGAATGTTTTCCCATGACCTCCAATAATTTGAAAGAAAGTACCAATTTCGCAGCAATTGGTCCAAATAAAACCCCATTCGGAAATACTTACATTGAAGTAAAAAGCGTGCAACAATAGTGTTGGTGTTTCGCGATTTGCTCCCACGATAGTTGTCTGTATTGATCACAGATAGTGATGTCGGTGAGTTTGTTTGACATAAGAATCGATTGTTTTATTAGTAAGAGTGATAATTTTTAATTCTTCGTTTATTGTCAAGAATCTATGGAATATTATGGGAGATAGGCAAAGAGAAACTAGTGACAGTAATTCCATCCAGTTCACCATTGTTACAATTTGAAGGATAAAATTATAATCCATTTTCCCTAATATTAATTAATTTCCCTAATAAGGCGCAGCGGCATATTGTCTATCACTAATTGTGAGTTCGATTGCAATAATTTTTACTATTCTAAGAAGACAATGTGCGGTGATGAGTTCCGACTTTACATGCAATGTCTAGAAGTCTCCCTCTGCCTATCCTGTTATATATGCCATACACCAGCCATAGGCTTAAAAAAAAATCAAATAAGGCTATGGTATTATTACAATAATATTACTTTGAGAACAAAATATTATTTTGCAAATAATATTATTGTACTCCTAAATATCGACACTGTCAGGCCCTAGCCGGTCAGCGCTACAACTGGTTCGAACACGGTGATGCGTCGTGCCGCCACTTTCTCTGAACCTTCGGGGAGACAGAGATCAACTATCTGACCTTATAGGATGTGAAGTTTGTAAACAAACTGTTTTATCCTTTTTTTATATGGACTGGAAAAATTTTAAAAATGTTACATGAAGTTTGAAATTAAATACACTTTGCATTATTATAAAAATGCGTCATAAAATACATATCATCTTTTAAATATTAAAACATAATCTAAGTTACCTCTGCATACACTATTATACAGAAATAGTAGAAATAGTAGATACATTGTAAATTTAAAAAAAATTCAAGCACGAGGACAGTGGCTGCGACAACGCTTAACATAATATCGCGTACCGATAACGTTGCATGCGCTCGCGCAGCTGATGTTACCGATACGCAAGTAAGGCTTAGCACAAACGACATGTATTATTTATTAAGGCTATAGATTATTTTATAATATCCTATTATATTATATTCTAAAATATTTATTTTATTTACGTTTATAAACTGTATGTTTCATTACTACAATAAATACGTGTTTATTTTATTCTTAAAATTTTAATTTAAATAATTATATAAAAAAACTTAACTTAACAATTATATTTAAAAAAATCTTGCAATTTAATAAAGATACAGTTTATTATATAAAAGTTCGATGCACAGATAATAGATAGATATTACTAGTTTTGTTCCTAGATTGCCTAATGTAAAGGAGCGCAAGGTCACAATTGTATTGTGCGCGGGCATGTGCATGCGCAACCATTGTTATTGTATCTACACAACCGGGTGCCATTATACTATAATTTTTTACAACTAGTACAATCTCAAGGAGGATTCTTTTATCAGTGAGAACGTATATCGAAAAAAACAAATGTTATGTTTACGAAATAATTACCTACTATTTATGTACAATTACGAACGATGTATTTAAATTCAAAGTAAATTCGTTATTCTAAAACATTATATTTGACATTTCAAATAGACTCCTACAGAAATTAAAACTACTACCGTAAAACTACAATTTACATCAATACAGTGGCACAATCGTGACACATTCCGTATAGCTTTTAAAATTTCGTGCCATTAATCCCTCAACGTCAGCCCGCGACATGTATAACTAATATCTGTCAATATAAAACCACTTGTTACCACCTAGTGGTAGCCGTTTCGTAACAAATAAATGCAAAAGTCTTAAAGGCAACCACTTTCGCTACCACTCAATCATCATGAGACCACGTTTATCCATTAGTCTGGCTAATTGAAGGACAAAGTAATATTTCTGCCACGTGACTAAACAACGCCGGTCGCGCCCGTTTGTCATTGTGGACAGCCGATACCAATCTCCGTACAATTAATGTTTTGTCAACGGCCAATTACGCCGACGGCCATCCAGAGACCTCCAGAGCGACTAATTATTACGCTGCATTCTATTTTAACTATTATGAATTGCCTCGAACAACTCAAGGATTCCGGACAATTGGTCTCCGCGATCAGAAATCGTATGATTGATGATTTTCGTTAATTGGGTATCCTAGTAATTGGGATCGGTCAGAGCAATCGTTTATCTAATGGTGTCAGATAATAAGACGCTATAAATCATGCGAGGTTGACGCACTTGGGGGAAGCTTTGCGAATGATATCGCAGGAAATGGATATTACGATAACGACGCTCCCGCGCCGCGTTAGTGGCTCGCTGGCAGAGATTGCGAGACGCTAATGCTGCGTGGACCGAACTGAGAACTCGGACACGGGTAATTGAGGGCACGTACCTACTGTGCAATGTACACACTGCACAGATAGCATTGTGAATTCTGATTTCGCGCACTTCGATTGTGTAGGTGCTAATTATAAGCGAAAACTTTACAATGACCATCACGACGAATTGAGAAATTTGAAAGTTGTGGGGTTAATACATTTTGGATCATGCCATTTATTTGAGAAATTTTAATTGTGCCACTTGTTAGCGCTTGTGGATATGTGTAATAGTATTAAAAATATTTTGTTGTGTTCTTCACCAATTTAGAAAAAGCCTATCAATTTCCAAAAAAGGTCAGCAAATGAGCGATATATAACTTTTTCGTATCGTATTTAAACCAGTTAGGTGTAATTGTGTCTATTTATCAATCAAGGAATATTTATGTGTTTATAGTATCCGTACACACACAGTGCACAGTAGTATAGTATAGTTTAATAAGTGATATTTTATTAGTAATGTTGATGATACAAATAGAGAAGTATAATAAAGATTTATGGTTTGGTTTCTCTGGCATTGAAGTTTATGTTGAGTTCACCATACATTTCTATTATGATAGAGGTAGTCCGTCATCGGTCTATTAGTAGTCTACCCTCGGCCATGACCTACCCCAATATAGGTCACTGCTAACGTCCGCGTGGATTTTACGATAATCGCATCTTGCGAAAGCTTATTGGCAAAATTTCAAATTTCAAACGTCTGTAGTAAGTCTGACAATGAGTCGGGTGAGACGCGTGAATCACGAACGACTGGAATGGATTCGTATGTTGCGGGAACACATCATTCTTTTAGATAATGCCTCGTAACATCAAAACCATTCTTAACCAACTGACTCGAGAGTGCGTTCTCACTCGAGAGGTTGTCCTCACTCAGCGAAACGATCGTCTAGACATTATGATATGTGGCTGTAAATTTAGAATAACGGAAGCGGTGGTTTTATTTCTCGTTCATTTCAACGGGGCGTCGCATGAATGGGATGCCGGGCGGTCATCGCCAGGCCTCTAATTCTAGCCGCGGACACCCAGCAATAACACATGGATTTATAGCGCATTAGGCAGTTAAAACGCGGTGAGCATTCCGTCGGGTTCACGAGAAATGGCGTGTCAACGACCCTCGTCGCGATCTAAAAGAAAAGTGAAAGCCAGTGACAAATCCTCTGGCACGTGGCGGCGTCGGTCCTCTAATAATATACTATGGAAGTCACCTGACGAAATACATACTTATTTAAGTATATGCTTTAAATATAAATAAAATAGTATTATTTTCCGTTTACTTCATAAATTTCAATAAAAATCTTTATTCAATTAGATCATAATAAACAAACAGTTTTGAATCATCAAAATTTCATTTGTTTCTGTTAAGAGCCAGTAAGAAACTCAACAGTTGCTCCTGTGAAATAATCCCTTAATACAAAAAAATCATAGATATTTCAGTCACAAGAAAAAAACTCTTTCACTTTAGCGCCATATCTATAACTTTTTGCTTTAACCAAGCGTAACATAAAAACAATGGATTTATAGAACGGTAGACGCACCGAGAACACCACAGAATGGGCCGTTAAGTGTTCAATTTTACACTAACGCTCGCGCTGTTTGATGTCGGTTGTTTTCTATAAGTACTAATTATACTCTCAAACACGGGTTTGCCCTTTATCTTTGGAATCTGGCGTAAGTGCTGATATCATAAAATACCATTTGCTATGCAGACCGTACACTCGCATTGGATATTTAATGCCTATGTTTAAGACGCCTTATCTGCATTAAATAA
>DWAN01006749.1:0-10247 GCA_018230445.1 Heliconius hewitsoni | reverse complement strand
CCATACATGTTTATCATCTAAATATTCTTGAACAGTGTAATATGCTTTACTTGTTAGTATTTTTTTTAAAGTTACTTTAAATTGTGGTAGTCATGTGGTGGCAAACGTAGAATACCCTTATTTACTTTATCTTTCGGTTTGTCTGGACCATTTAAATTTATTATTGTGGAACTAACATTGAAAGCTAGAAGGCGTTGTGGAGCGACATATAGGCTATTTTTTATCCTGAAATTCTTGTGGTGTGAGAATTTACGCGGGAAAAATTGCATCAAAATGGCGTTTGACAGAGTTGTGAAATTATGGGAGAGACTATCCCGGTATAATATGAGCGGACTTTTGCTGCAGGTTATAAAGACTCCTTACGTCTCTTCTAGTTGCACGGAGACTGAGTGAGATAAATTGTATTTTCTAATCATGTGGATAAATTGTATTTTCTAATATTAAGTTCTGGGTCGTATCATTAAAATCTTTATAACTTAAATAAACATAGCATATAACAATTACAAAATAATCACTTATCTTTTTATAGTATAACTAGCGATCCCCGCGCGGCTTCATCCACTTGAACACTCGAATGTATTGTTAAAGTGTACTCGTATACATAGCTTCACGCTGTATCACTAGCGGATCGTCAAAGACAATTTCATTCACTTGTTCTAATATCTTATCGCTTACACTGATATTGCATTCTGTTCTTTCTTCATTTCTATCAAATAAGATAAATTTTATCTTACTCGCATCCAGACTGAGACCATTATTTTCAAACTTTTCTTACAGAGCGGTGACTAATACCTGCATCTCGCATTGATGATGAATCAATGAGCAATGTATCATCTGCGTACAGCAGGCAATTCACATTCAAGTCACCCAATTTCATGTCACTTTGCTTCACAACTTGAAGACAAATCAAATCAAATCAGGTTTACGCACACAGCAGGGTAGGTAGAGGGAACTTGTGAGTGTGCATGTCTTAGCACTACGTTCCCATTATGATATATCCGTTTCCCACTTATTAATAATTGTATTTGTTTTAAAAAATCTAAAAACCTGGAGCTTTCAGAACTGAAAAAAATGGTATGATATTTTTCTTAAAATGCTTTAGATTTATGCTTGTATTGAGTACTTTCAGTTCTATAATTTAGTATAGAAAAGCGTAAGAAAATGGTTAAAAAACTTAACATTCTGTAAGAAAAACATGAAATATCTACACAATATAACTCTATTATGTTATAGAATAAGAAGTCAATTATGTTACCTTCACCTACTAAAGTCCTGTTTTTGATGCATTGGGAATACACATTTTTTTTGCGAGATGCAAACACATTTATTGTTGTTCAAGTAAACGTATTCTCCAAAAAATAAAAAAAGATATAATTTTAAAAGCAACCGATCGCAATCCTACGATCTTTACTAGCTATCAATGGTTCCTAATAAATATAATCAATTAAATATTGGTAAGAATTAAATGCTCATAGAGGGTTAATACCAGAAGACAACAAGTAGATTAAGAGAGTGGGGAGAGAGAGAGTGACAAGACTTAAAAAGAAATCTGATGAATTGAAATATTAAATATAAGAACAAATTGATAGATAAATACAGGTGAAGCTATAAAAACATAAAAAAACTATATTAAGTATATCTTATATAAAATTATAATATTGCCTTATTTCGTATGTTAATACTTATCTAATGTACCTAACCCCTATCTTGTCTTATACCAGCTTCACAAAGCCGGTGTCTGACGTCACTGACATGTCCAGTTTACGCCTCGTTAACTCTTATATCATACGATTTACTTAGTAAGTTAGTTATATTAACTTGTTCCTAGTTTATGAGAATACTATTATATTATATATAATAAGGTTCTTAATAATAATTGGGTAATCTAATATAATATTCGGTTCTTACAAAAAAACCGGAAGATAGATATAATAAAAGTTAAATAAATTGTCATTTGGATTACATAAGTATACATTTATCTCAAAAATATGAACATTGTTTTATTTCAGTTTCATAATATAATAATAAATACAACATTAGATATTATAGTAAAATAGTTTATGATTAGATATCATTGTCACAAATAATTAAATATATTACATTTGTCTAAAATTGATTAAAAAAAGTCCCACTGAGTTTCTTCTCATGTCTGAGCCATTAACTTTAGTGAACTGGTGGAAAAATGAAACTTATTTTGAATAAAATTATTTGACTTTGACTTTGGCTGAATTGTTTACGTAATAATTGTCTAGCAATTATATTTTTAATTTAGTCATTAATAAAACTTAAATCTACTATGGATGATAAAATTGTTGGACATAGTGAGGACGAGGAAGAAGATTGCTTGAGATGGTTAAAAAATCCATAGCCATTACTCAGATTTTTTTTTTATTATTTAATTATAATGTAACAGTGTTTAGAGTGAAGTTCAATAAGGGTCCTACAACAACCTAATATTTATAAAAAAAAATAATATGATTTTAAAACCATTTAATTATAATTATTATACCTAGTAAAAACTAAATTATTATAAATGTTGTTATTAAAATAATAAATTATATTATTCCAATATGTTTTATTGAAATGAGGGATATCAACATATTTTTAAAAATAAATAATCTTAACAACGTACATAAATAATATAACAAACTCGTGGAGCTTTTTCAAGAATTAGCCCTAGATAAAATATATCACTGAAACATATCTATTATTATATTATATATAATAATAGAGAAAATATATCAGCTAAGAATATATATCAGCTTCACGCTCTATCTGCTGTGCTCGACACAGCAGTGTAGGCAGAGGGAACCTAGTGTTAAGACACTCCGTTCCTCACTTTCTGCCGAATTCTGAAGGCATTGCGTGTTGAGAGGCAGAACTCAACGCCGCTCTTTGCATTGACACCAGAGCGAAGAAATGGAATTATAAATTTAAGTAAATATTTCAACTCTTTGAGTGGGCATCGAACCCACAACCAGTTGATTTTACAGTCACACTTGGTGCCGTTGCGCCACGACTGGCCTCTGGACTGGATAAAGACATAGAAAACAACACAATATATAAGTAATATTGATGAGATAAAATATTTTAGTAGACATAAAAGTAAAAGTAAGTAGCTGGTCCGATAACGAATGATACGGATGCTCTTTTCGCTAAACAATGGTAATAAATACAGCGACTTAAGCGTTGAACACCCGTCACTCTGAGGTGGGTGGGTTTCATATGTATAGCTATGCACCAATCAGAATAAAATCTTATACGGATTCTCACAATTTCGAAAAAAATAAATTATTAAAACTATATATACTATGTATTGCTTACTGTAAATTATACATGTTTTATGTTTAAATAACATTAAAATAGGTTTGTTAATTTCTGTACGTAAAAGTAGATGTTTTCAATAAATCTTAGAAATTCTAATGATAATCTTCACAAAAGTATCTCAATTAGTATCTATTTCATTCCGAGTTAAAATAAAAATCGGGATCATCTTACCAGTATTGATTCTAAAGTTATACAAGTATAGTCGGTAAGGGTAATTTATAAAAAATATATAATAAGATGAAGTAAGCATGTGTGCTACGTTATAACACATAGTAAGCTAAAGAATAATTATATCTATTTTGTTTTTGTTATTAATATATCAATTTATTTTATAAATATTTTAATTCTACTGTTATTGTAATTAACAAAATTATAAAAGTTCAAGCAATGACGCGAAGTGTGTCCGTGACTTAACGGAATAAAAGATCCAAGTTACACTGAACACTTGATTCAGCCAATCAAATAAACCCACCCTCCAGCGATCTCCCGCGCCTCTTCTCCTTATAAAGCGGGATAGGTAGCGAACAAGTCGCAGTCAACTTTAGATATTGCAACTGGCAGTACCCTGGTGTTGTAAATATATTAAAAACAATCCCTATCTTAAAATGAGTGGTTCAGGCAAAGGACTTCTTGGCTTATGGTTGTACAGAAATGGATCGGATTGGCAAGTCAAAAATGAGGCCCCTCATCATCCGAAATTGGGAGAACTTCATGCAGCTCAACAACAAGCTCAGGAAGGGGAACGAATCTCAGTGATTTTTACGGTTAAAAATCAAGTGGGAGGTCTCGTCAAGGTGCTGTCGGTGTTTCAGGACCTTGGCATAAACGTCATACATATTGAATCTCGAAAATCAGCTATGGAAATATCTGCTGTGAGTTGAGTTTAATAAGAAATTATTG
This sequence comes from Heliconius hewitsoni, assembly GCA_018230445.1. Classification (NCBI taxonomy): domain Eukaryota; kingdom Metazoa; phylum Arthropoda; class Insecta; order Lepidoptera; family Nymphalidae; genus Heliconius; species Heliconius hewitsoni. The sequence goes on along the minus strand of DWAN01006749.1, from coordinate 6,020 downwards.
AATTTCAGCGATGTTCAGTTTCATTAGTTTTTGCTTTTATATCTGCTCAAAACTATACATAGAATTTAAAATGTTTGTAATGTGTTCTAGTCTGATATCTTGGTAGACGTGGAATGTGATCCGAGAAGAATGGAACAGCTCAAAAGGATGCTAAAGCGTGAAGTTCAAGATTTTGAAGTAGTCTCCTCTCAAAGTGGGGAAGAGTTTCCACCACCAACGCCATTATCTGCCGCTGCTAGTTTTGGTACTGTAAATTTATATTTCTAGAATATCAAAGTAATCTTGTACTTTTGAGAATATACAAAAATGTGTATGGTACAAAAAAAAAACAAATGGATCTGTCTATTAACGTATAAATTCTTTGATTTCTTTCTTTGATCAGAAGTATCTATAAATAAATATTTAATTAAGTAATCGTTCAAGTTTTATCCGAATTAAATGATTTAGCAAATTACAGGACATAATATGATAACTGGGGAACACCAAACTAAGCAATCAGCATAAGCTTAAGCATAGGTGACACCAACATAAGTCATTAGTTAATTTGAATTAACATTTAATTTGAATTACTAAGAAATTCAATATGTGTGGCTTAAAACAAATAGAATCACGTTTCATTGTGTAAAATGGATTTGCTAAGAACGGAACATGTTTCAGTGATCGTAGAAATTTTATCAAGTTTTTTTTTCACTATTGGATTTTTATTTTTAAATAGTAGAAAATAATTTTAGATTTTGGTGAAATGTCGTGGTTTCCTCGAAAGATTTCTGACTTGGATAGAGCACAGAATGTTCTCATGTATGGCTCAGAATTGGACGCTGATCATCCTGGATTCAAAGATCCTGTTTATCGTAAGCGACGGGAACAATTTGCTGCTATTGCTAATAGCTATAAATAGTAAGTATTGACTATGAAACATTCACGTTATGATTTTTAACATATTAATATCCTTAAAAGTGAATACACCATGTCATATGATAATCATAAATAAATCAAATAAATATATATATATTAGATATGTATTTCTTTTTATAAAAATCAGCGTCATGCTGTATTCCACACACAGCAAGGTAGGCAGTGGGAACCTAGTGTTAAGACACTCCATTCCCCACTTTCTGACGAAGCATTCTGGAGGCATTGCGGGTTTTTTTTAGATATTTCAAATAGAATTAACCTTCAAAATTATTATGTTTTTTTTATAGCGGACAACCCATTCCAAAGGTGCAGTACACTGATGTCGAAATTAAAACTTGGTAAGTAAATAATTTCTATTGTCAATGCGAAATATATTTTTCTTTTCTCAAGCATTAACCACACATTATATAAAATAAAACTCATTTTAGTGCTATATCTTTTTGCAAAAATTTTGAATAAAAATTTCTATTATCATTTCAATTGATTCACTAAAACGGTGCGAATATTTTGGCCGTCGGAAGCAGAAGAACTTTAATGTATGTTTAATTGTCATAATTATGTACATTATAATTTGCATGAGCTCTATTATATTGTTTCTTATTATTAATGATTATTTTTTACTTTGCATCATACGATGTGACTTACTTTTTAAACTACATCTAAGAGATTTGATTGCATCAGTAAGCATATATGGATTTTCAATAAGAATATCACTTCAGTTTTTATTGTTGCCTTATAAGCCATTGACGCTAAATAAAAAAGATTTGTGCCTTGCGACTACTTTATCTGTCACTAATGCGATCAAGTATTATTAATATACTCCATACTCTATGATAATATAAATGCTCGTTACGAATTTGTTATCTTTATTTTGACTTATTTTGATGGTTCTTTGGTTTGTATAGTAGGTTAAGATTCAAATGTGGAGAGGAGGAAAAAGACTCCAATATTAGCGGATTTTAAGCAGTAAATAGATATATTAGTATCCATAATTTCTGTATATATTTAATCCCTGAATATAAGTCTCTTTGTAAACTATACTAGTTTTGAAAAAACATAAGGCCTGACTTAAAAAAATATACTGGTTGGGTCAGTTTTTTAATTAACTTTATTTGAATACCAGTATTAGACACTTTTACTAATTTATATTTATAATATATAATAAAATTCCTTAAAGGTTTCTTTTGAATATTTCGTGAAACAATGTAAACAAACTAAATCAAAAGAGTTAATTGTATTATTCAAATACTTCTCAAAAGTTTAATTAAAAAAAAACCTTATTTAGCTATAGCTTTAGGTTGGTTTTTGTGCAGTAATCTAGTTTATCGCTTTGGCAAGATGGACAAAGTGCTACATTTCGCCAATCAGATAATTCTGGCGATAAATACAGAACTGAATGACTTAACACTAAGTACTCACTATTTTCTCTTCTATGTGGGAAATAACATGATATATTTTATTTATTAATGATGGTAAGTCCACCATCATTGAGACATTCAATTCAAAATATATGTAAAGATTTATGTTAGTTCTCTTATAAGAACGGATCGCATTTTTGTAATGGTTGTGAAATAAATAAATAATCCATAGTGTCCTTTTAGTAAAACCAGACGTTTAAAAACAATAGGTAAAATTCATTATAATAGTGTGATATCACGATATATCGAATAAAATTGGAATATATAAAGAAATATTTTAATTATTTAAGCATACCAAAAAATATTAAAATATTTTCCTAGTACCTAATACAAACCAACATACATATATAATTAAACCATTCAAGTTTGCTCTAATATTAAATAACTAAATTGTTTTAATAGACCAAGTGATCTCACGTGGATCCATTACGTTAGGCACACTATACTCGTATGTACTAACAAGTTTACACGGACCTGTCGCTTCGAAACTAAATTAAGCTATGCATGCGTCAAAGTTACTGCAATATCCTACATAATATAAACTTTGATATTTGCTACAAAATTAAGTTTCAATTCCAAGTTTATCTTAGATATATTTTGTAAGGATTTTCAATGTAGAATGAGTTCTTTTATTAATAACTTAGTACAGATGATGCCTTTACAACTATTATCAGACATAAATTCAAATTATTTGGATTTTATATTTGAGGAAAATTTGACATAAATCTTTCTTTTTGTCCTGTAAAATACTATATAAGGTTAATAAAAAGTCATGCAAACTACATACTTAATTACATATTAAGTACATATTACATTTTTAATTCTATCACTGTATGAAATTGGAAAATGCACATACATTTTCCAAAATCAGGCCAGTCGTAGCGCAGGGGTACAATGTGCGACTGTAAAATCCAGTGGTTGTGGGTTCGATCCCCACTCGACGAGATCAAAGATTTATTTACATTTACGTGGCGTTGAGTTGACCGCCACTCAACACGCAATACCTCCAGAACTCGGCGTTAAGTGGGGAATGGAGTGTCTTAAGACTAGGTTCCCTCTGCCTACTGTGCTGTGTCCGCACACAGCGTACAGCGATACAGCGTGAAGCTGATTTCTTTTTGTATGTGACCAACCAGTAAAAAAAGGAAAAATAATGTTTGACACAACGTTGTTTTGGTCGATATAACTTAGACTCAATATTTATTAATGAAAAATAATTAATGATAACAAAAGCATCTTTCTGTGATCTAAGTTCTAAAAATGTTAAAAAAGTTTTTTTTTATATCTAAATGTTCATTTATTGCTGACTTCTACTGCCCACTGAGATTTCACAGTTCTATTCACCTGCCCTATTAATTCATCCGTTACTAAATTCAGAATTTCAACCATCCTTTTAGATAGATTTTAGACTAAATTAAATTACAGTCTAATTACAGTGACAATTATTATTGATGATATATCTAGAGATATGATGAGGTGACCCTTCAAAGTAATATAAATGCACTTGAATAAAGTTAATATCGCTTAAAAAAAATTGGAAAATTCTTTGATGTAATTAATAAAAAGGTTAAAAAAATCAGCTAAATTAAATTTATTACAGGGGAGTTATTTTTCGTGAGCTTTTTAAGCTGTACCAGCAACACGCCTGTAACGAATATCTCGAAAATTGGCCTCAACTTGTTAAATATTGTGGTTATAGAGAAGACAACTTACCACAGGTAAGTATTATTATTTAATAATGAATTCATTCATTCAAGCAAATCACAATTTTCTAAAAACAAAAATTGTGACTGTAAACGCGACTGATTGTGGGTTCCATCCCCACTCGTGGAAAGGAAATATTTACTCAAATTTAAATTTCCATTTCTTGACTGTGGTGTAGAGGCGAAGCACGGCGTAGAGTTCCCGGTAAGTGGGGAACGGAGAATGTTAACACTAGGTTCCCTCTGTCTACCCAGATGTGTGCAGGATATAGCGTGAAGCTTCTCTTTTTCACTATTCTCACTATTCTCCAAATAGTGCAATGAAAACTAATATGTAAGTTTATATCCTGAACATTCGTAGACATAAGTATAGGTCTGCACTTGGTGAATGGATACATCTTGTCTGAAATACATTGCTACGCTGCTCTAGTGTTCGTAGCGTTTGTTCAAAGATCTACGTCTGGTAGTATATTTATACCTGAAAATGTATATATTTGTGCCAATACTCATAAATATGAGTATAATATACTAGAATATGTTTTATTACTTAATTTTGAACTGCTACTAAGCAGTTGTTGTTACATCATTATTTTACTTTACATAGATATATAGTTACATACTTCCTAAAAGTGTAATTTTATTTTTATTTTTCATACGAATTGTAGCAATTATAATGTTAATGAAATTTTTATTATATTATAGTTACCGTATTAAAATTTGACATGATGAAAATGTATATAAAGATTTGATACATTTTATATAGTAACATATTTAACCATTTTCGTGTATTTTTAAAATCATAAAAATTATTCATATTCAATACCAAAGAAAAAATACATTATACTTTATTATTACTAAATTATAGTGAATATTAATAAAATGTTGTAATTATTTTACATTAATCACTTATTTTAATCTATTTATAAATATACTGGAGTATAAATATAAAAACGCGCCATCTTACTTGAAATATTTGCTCACGAAAACATCCTATCTGTTTGATATTTGAAGTTTCATACTGTAACTCTTGCAACAGTGACGACGCTAGATGTCATTAGTACCTACTAATAGGTATTATAGCGCATTATTAATTTTGTCTTTATGTATTCGGCTGTTTGTGTCCATAAGGGAAACTTTTGAAACGGTTTTTGACCCATACGACGTCTAATTTGTTTATATTTTGCATACATATTGGAATCTGATACAATATTTTCAAATCGTGAAATTTAGAAAAATAAAAGAGCAACTCTTTGTTTTATTATTTTATAATGACAGCGTTACAATGAAATCGTTCCCCACTTATAAAAATATTACCTAGAAGTATCATACTAATAAGTTTCCATAGATAGGTAATTAAGGAAAAAATGTAGATTAAGTAAATAAACATTATCACACAGATATTAAATCAATTTCTTTCATTAAAGTTGGAGGATGTGAGCGCTTTTCTGAAGCGTAAAACTGGATTTCAACTTCGTCCCGTGGCTGGATACCTTTCCCCTAGAGATTTCTTATCTGGCCTCGCCTTCAGAGTGTTTCATTGTACTCAGTACATTCGCCACTCTTCTGATCCATTTTATACTCCAGAACCGTAAGTATTTTTCTTTTATATACGTAATAAAAAAAATATTTTTAATCAGCTTAAATAACAAAAATCATACATGTTTAACATATTATATAGTGATTATTTTACTATAACTCCTATAATCTTATATAATCAATTATTTTTAAAGTAAAATATATGTAGGTAAAATAAAATGGTCTTGAAATTTCATAAACAACATAATAAGCTTTTTTTCTGATTATACAAGCGGACGTAGCCGCGGGCGGGTTACTAATTAAATATACGAAACGAAGTTATACATATATGTATGTTTAATATATACCTACTTTTAATGATTTTTATTTTTTTAACCAGAAATATTACTAAAAACCCAATTCTATTCCAGTTCCTTTACTGTGAAATCTGCGATTCTTTGGAATGAAC
>DWAN01006748.1:0-10247 GCA_018230445.1 Heliconius hewitsoni | reverse complement strand
AACTTCTCGACGAGAGCGCCCGTAACAAGCTGTCGACGATGGTTTCATACGTTGGTTCATCTCTCTTTGTTTGCAGTGTAACTAATTTAATATTATATTGGAAGTTATGTCTTTTAATATTATTATCCGGTGGAAATTAATAGTTCAATTTTTAGCTTCACGCTTCATCCCGCGGGTAGGCAGAGGGAGGCTAGAATAAAGACACTCTGTTCTCCACTTTCCGACAAATTCTGAAGGCATTGCGTGTTGTCTGGCGTGAACAGAGTGAAGAAATGAAAATATAAAATATTTCATTTCCTCGAGTGGTAATCGAACCCCCAACCTGTCGGGGTTATAATATTTAATTATTTATAATATATTCACTTCTTGGAAGTACTTTGAATCTCTATATAGAAAATTTAATATATAAATAATCTCATTTTACAAACTTACACACTTAATTACTTAATTACCTTAAGTTTTTTTTAGTTTCACGCTGTATTCCGCTTATAGCAGAGTAGGCAGAGTTAACCTGGGAACGTAGTATTAAGACACTCCGTTCTCATTAGGACACTTCCATTCCTAATTTTCCGACGAATTCTGGAGACTTTACGTGTTGAGTGGCGGAACTCAATGCCGCATTTGCTTCGTGAATGAAAATATAAAATAGTTCATTTTCTCCGGTGGGAATCAAACCCACCATCTGTCGTGTTTACACTCGCTCGTTTGTGCTCTTGTGCCAGGACTGGCGTCAGTTACCTTAGTCAACTTACGTGAAAGCTATTACCTTCTTGTATCTATGGCAGGAGTTTGTAGGGCAATTAGAAATTACTACATACTTAATTAAGTTACGTTACGACGAGAACATACATAATCGACGGCGGAATTCAGCGCCGCATATTTCGTAATCAAACACATAAATTACATTTTTAGAAATCAGACTACTTGCTCGTTCTACGTCATTCAAATTCAAATGTGAACATGATATTTATAACCAGATGCTGCAATCTTAAATGGATTTTAATAGATTTGATTTTAGCATAGAAATAAATAAACCTAGTTTTTATGCAATCTAGCTCACGTTTAATTTTATCGTCTTCATAATATCCATACTAGTATAATAGAGCAGGAGAGTTTGTTTATTTTCATTGAGAGGGATCCGTCGTTGTGGAGGGGCACAAGCGTACGAATATAAACGTAACAGGTTGTAGGTTCAATTTCTACTCGAGGAAAAATGAGGTATGCAATATTTTCATATCGTTATAAGTCCGAGGCAAAGTGCAGCGTTAAGTTCCGCTACTCAACACCCAAAACGGGGAACGGAATGTTTTAACATTAGGCTCCCTCTGTCTACCCTACTAGGGTGAAACTGTAGATAATCACGTCATTCGTCTTTATTATAAAGGTTTAGGGGGTGCCGTGTCCGGCTGTTGCTAGCATCGGCTCGGGGCTTGCCCTTCATTATTTCTCATTACGAGTGATCGTTCACAACAGACTGTTACTTGATTTGTTGATTTGCCTTTCAAATTACATTGGTTATATTATAATAAATTGACTAATTAACTCCACTCTTTAGAAATATTAGATTTATATTGGATTGGTCTCTTTAGGAATATTATTAGAAAAACCATTCAGACGTATTAGCTGATAGTAAGGTTGAAATATATCTATATTTTTTTAGGTTCGTGCTGTATTTCGCTCTCTATTCCCCACTTTCCACCGAATTCTGGAGACATTTCGTGCTGGATGACGAAAATCAATGCCGTCCTTACTCTCGACACCAGAACTAAGAAAAGAAAATATTAAATATTTAATTTTCTATAGTAGAAATCGAACTCACGACCTGTCACGTTTACTGTCACACGCTTGTGCCCATGCACCACGACAAGCCTGTTTTTTTTCATAATATTTTGCGCAATATTCGTTTTATAAACAAAAACCTTTATTATATACCGTTTCGTAACTAAATCTCAGCTCTACAAGCAGTACAAGAGGCAAGGAGGGGAAGGAAAGAAAATAGAGACGTGAGTGAAATCGTTAAGGGCAGGAAATTGACTACAGAGGTGCTCTATCGGACTATTTCCTGAACAATACAGTGTGAATACTGAGCAAACTAACAAACAGTTTAATTGATGACAGGGCAGGTGTATTCTTATAGGTGTGTCATTTTGTAAATGTGAAGTAACGTGTTTAGTCTTGGTTTAGTTTCATTTTCACTAAGAGAAATCAATTATCAATTATGAATATTTACATTTCTTTACTCTGGTAGGTAAAATAGAGGTAGCGACTTGTAAATAAATCATTTTATATTTGCATTTGCCCGCTCTGGTGAGAAGACAAAGTTGGGCGTTGAGTTGCGGCACTCAACACGCAACGTCACGAAAATAAAAAAGTAGGTAAAAGTAGGGTGATTATCAATTTAGACTACCTCTATTTCTATGTACCTACAAATCTACATATTTTAAGTAATAGTAAATTTATAGAGTTATAATATTTTTTTTAATCTTTCTAACACAAATGCATAATGAATAAATAAAAAAAATGTATAATACAGTCAATCGATATAGAACATTTAAAAAAAACTGTCTTACATTTTAATAATAAATTAAACTATTTATTATAAATGACAACTTAAGTACTGGCATCCATAATTGGATAAACATGGTTCATAATACAAATGAACATCACAGCAATAGGTTTCCTCACTTAGTTACATTACGAACTCACGGTTATGGTTAGATAACAAGTTAAAGGGATTACGTCGGTCAAGGTGTAAATATATCGATGAATATATGTTTTCTAAGTAAATATATACTAAAGATTAATTCAACACCACATTCATGTTATTTTCATATGATGTGATGTTGTTTAAACATATTTTCAGTACATTCAAACACATACACACAGCAGACAAATCAGTGAGCTGACAGTTCAGTTCAGTTGAATTGAAGGTAAAATACAGCGATAAATTACTCCTCAACATTAGATTACTTTTTAAAAAGATTAAAACGGATCCAGTAACATATAGTAGCTTTCATAGTCCCTGACTTTTAAAAGATAAATATAACTTAATGTCTTAAAAAACCGTAGCATGCCGCATACAACAGGGTAGGCAAAATAAACCTAGTGTGAAGTGTTGCTAATTTACCACCTAATTTTCAAACATTGCATGTTGACTGCAAAACTCAACGCCGCGCTTTGTCTTCGAGGGACGAGAAGTAAATATATCGAATAAAACTATTCCCCTGAGTCAAACCTCTCAAAATCGTGTTAGCAGCCAGACACTGCCATACTGCGCCACGCTGTACTTAAGTTCTTTAATAAAATTCACGTGGCTTTTATTTCATTTTCACTACTTTCAAATTACTTTCCAATACTTTAAAGTTATTAAGTCTTAAGACTAATTAGCAAGTTTCAAGGAGAAAGTTTCTAGAATGCTGTCATAATTTAAGAGTAAGAAAACAGTTTTAACTAAGTACCTATCGTTGCCTGTACTTTATTAATTTTGTCTGGTGCCTAGCTGCTACTATTCCCACTCGGGTAAATTAATTTATATTTATAAATATTTTCTTCGTAAATAAGCGCAATTTAACTTACAAAAAAGAATTCAATTTTTTTCAGCTTCACGCTGTATTCGGCATGTAGCAAGGGAGGCAGAATGAGCCTCATTACGATATTGCTACATTTTATTTTCTCGAGTGTTAATCGAACCCACATCCTGTCGCGTTTATAGTCACACGCTTGCCTGCGCCACGCCTGGCTTCAAAATTCTAAATGTTCAATATAAATTTATAAATGATAAAAGACAAAATAAGTGATATATATATATTTCCATTTCGCAATATATACAAAGTTCATATTATATTGAGAAATGGAAATAGATTGAAAGAAATCTGACTTATTTGACATATTTAAAAATAACATTTTGGTATTGTTTTAGAAGACTGCCTAACGAACTAGAAAAAATAGTAAGATATTTTAATATTTAACTTAAATATTGTAGTATCATGACTTTATACGATACGATCGTTTATACAAATCCAAATAAATGATCGTCGCCCGGATCGGAAAAAACTTTTTGAATTGTGAAATGAAAAATCCATTGTTTTCCGTTGAAGAAACCCTCTTTTAGTGCTTCTCTTCACATGTTAACTTACCTAGATGTCAAGTTTTAATCTCTCTGTCCTCGTAACCGAACGAAACGGTAACGAAAAACGGCATATTAATGTCTGTACGTAACTGTATATATAAAATACTAAAATATAATGACGTATAGTTAATGAGTAGTTCACTTCCATTATCTCTGAAGCCAAGTGTACACAATATACTTATACAATGGGACTTGGTGTCGCCGTGAGATGGTGCAAGAAACGGAGAATAGCGAGTGAGCTTTTCTTATGGCCTGGATTCGGTAAAATCCTTCTAAGAAAATACAAAACAACTGTTTAATATACGAAAAACATCTATTTTAGTAAATTAATAATCAAGAATTATCGACAGTACAGGCATGAATTTTGTGTAAGTGATTGTACGTAAAAATAACCAAACAAAATATAAATAAATAGCAAAATTTTTATTAATTATTTTAAGACTGTCGTGGCGCAGAAGCACAAAAGTGCAATTGTAAAAGCTCAACACTGTAATTTACTCAGATTTTTCCACTTTCGTAGATGAAACACAGCGTTAAGTTTCGCTCAACATGCAATGACTCAAAATTTTGCCGGAAAGTGGGAACGGAGTGTATTACACTCTTATACACTAAGCTCCGTCTATCTATCCTTGTATGTGTAGCATACAGCATGAAACTTTTGTGTTACATTTCTCTGTTTCTCAGTCAGCTCACTACCACATATTTTAAGTTTTTCTTTATTTCTCAGTGACATAACCATTATTTTGTAACATTATAATTTCATTCATCACACATATTATAAATACATCGTTACACAATGTATTTATAAATATTGTACAATCGTACAATATTTATAAATACATCGTTTTACAAAATTACAAAAAATTGCAGTTGAGCGAGCATAAACAGAAATTTCTACCACAGTCCCTTTTCACCCCCCCTTTAAAATTAGTATAAGAACAGAACAACAATGTAAATTTTATTATAAATATTATCTTAGAGTGGAGTGCATATTAAGACGCTGATATCTGATTACTCATACAGACGTCAAATGAGGCGATACTCTACGGATTCAGTATGACATTATTACGATATTATTATTCCACACAAAATAGGTTATTTGTATGAGTGCAATTCTTGAGTATTGATTTGATATATTATTGGGAATATTGTTTACGAAATAGTAATAGAACTGTAATGGACTATATTAATATAGTGGTTGAAATTATTTCATGTTTTCTTAGATTTTTTTTTTTTTAATTTAATTAATAAAAGAGAGCTTCAAGAATCTAATAAAAAAAATGACACCCTTAAATTGGTCGCCTAATGCCATTCAAATGGATTTATGGTGGAAAAAAGTTTAATTGTTTCAGTCTGAAAGAAAAATGTAGCAAGTTGTAAAGCGGCCGCGACTCCGCTACAAGTTGGTGTGCAGGTGTTCCTTTGTTACAGTTATACCTTGTTGTTTAATTTCCTTTAGCAATTAGAGCTAGTTCCTGTAGACACTTACGGCTGACGTCATTAGGTATTTGAGTAGTCGTTTAAGCTCTGAGTGAAATTACATTATTATGTACGTCATGTGCGAGAGTGTTTAGTGATGTGAATGTAATTTGTTGGATTAAATCGCATGTCGATTAATCTATTTATTGTCAGATATATAAAATTGTTGTTATATTAATAAAGTACAATAGTTTCAAAAGAGAAAATTATTATTAATGTATGTCGATATAGAATACAGTACGGTCCGCGAGCTTAGCTGAACTTACACGAATGCAAAGCTCAGGTTAAGCCTCGCGAATTGTGTGCGTTTCTATAGTTTGTGAAGAGATAATCCTCATAAATACAAAATCGAATTAATATAACAATTATCAACCCTATTACATGTAAATATGATAAGATTAGATAAAAAAGTATAGTATATTTGTAACTTTCTTCAAGAGATAAAACATATATTTCATTTCATAAGCCTTAACCCTTCTAAGCGTATGTATTTGAAGTGTGAACACGTTATATCAAACAGCCAGCAACATGTGTCCCACTTTGAAGAAGATCAAGAAAGCAGAACTCTTGTGAAACTGTTGCCCTAGTTATCTACATATACCCTTTCCTACTAACTGCGGAGTAAGGACTCCGCTTATTGTTGCCTTTTAACGCTCCGCTGTCTGAATCTTGTGTGTCACAAAGACGACTCAAAGAATTGTCCTTCACTTGGAATATGCATTAGAGATTTGAAAGAATAAAAATTAGTTTTTTTTTAATAAGCTGGAATTAAATTTCGTTCGAGGCTGCCAAAGTAATGATTTAGAGGTTTTGCAATGATTAAAGAAACAATTTCGTGTAATTTCCTTGTAAATTTTCAGAATAATAAATAAAAAAGATACGTATTATAGGTATTTGATTTCACTGCCAAAACTAGACAGTTTCAATTATCATTTACAGACTCCATAGATACGCGAACAGGTAAATTAGCTTTACGCTGTATCCCGCACACAGCAGGGTAGGCAAAAGGAACTAGTATTAAGACACTCCGTTACTCACTTTCTATTTCCATTGCGTGACGAGTGGCGGAACTCAACGCCGGGCTTTAGCCTTGGTATCAGAGCGAAGAAATGAAAATATTGATAAATAATAATTCATTTCGATCGAACTCACAACCGTCGCTTTACAGCCTCACTCTTATGCCACTGCACCACGACAGCCTCGCTAACAGAAAAATAAAATTAATTTTCCAAAACAATGTATGTATACAAAAGTCGATAGTGCACGTCTATAAAAAAAAATATACTACAGTGTATAAACTTGGTTACAATGGCGACAAATATTAAAATAAATAAATATATTTGCATCCATTTCATACAAATGTTTATTTACTGTTTCTGATTTCGATAAATCATTATATTTTGTAACCATCGCATTTCCCACGACGAATTGCAAATGAAGCGAATAACTTGATGCAGTGAGCTGTGAGACTGACGCGCGAACAAAAAAGACGAACTGGATACGAACGAGTGATCTGAAAGAGGAAAACCAGATATATTAATTATTTCAACGTATTTACAGTTGTTATTTACATAATAAAATTAAGAGGAATCCATTTGTGATTTATTTTATTATTTAAATATGAACATACATTATTGTTTTTTATTTTGAATTATACGTGGGTTCTGTTTGTTTATTTTACTTATTTAAACAAAAATAGAAAGCAGTTCATTTTTTTAATTCTGTTGGGTAGTTGAAAATAAAAATGGATTCTATCAATATATTAATTCTTTATATAATTATTAAAATAATCAAATATTACCTTAAAAATAAACTGATCAGTAAACCAAATTATGATTTTACATCGTATAATAAGAAGTTATTTTCGTATTTCACAAACCATTAGTCCCTCGGGGGAGGAGTTCGGTGTCAAGAGTTACTATTTGCATTGCAGATTTCTGCGGAGTCGCGACTTCAGTTCTTATAAAGATTTGTAGTATGTTGTGAAGCTGTTCTTAAAGTATTTTATCAACTTTGGTAAGAGTACTTTACAATACAGGTATATTAAGTTCAGCTTTAATCACTTTCACGCTGTATCCCGCTCGCAGAAGGGTATGCAGAGGGAACCGAGCGTTAAGACGTATTGCGTGTTGAGTAGTGGAATGTAACGCCGCGCTTTGAGTTCTACCACTCAACACGCCCAGCTTCCGAAATTTGGCAGAAAATAGGAAATGGAGTGTCTTAAAACTAGGTTCCCTCTGCTCTGCTGTGTTCGAGATACAGCGTGACGCTAAAACGGTTAATCCTAATAAACTATTGGGCTTGTTTATTTTCTTTTTAGTTTCATGCTGTCGGGGTTTTGTATGAGAGCTCTCAAATAATTATTTTATTTAAAAAATAATAATTGTTTAATTATTATGGTTTATGAGAACAGCCTGGTGGTGGTGCATTGGCGCTAAGTAATAGATCCCGTTGAGTTCGAAACCCTAAAATGACAAGTTTTTTGGGAGCAGAGTAGAGAGAAAGGGGTTAGTGGCAAGACCTTCGACCTTTGTTTTTCATCCGAATTCGAGACAGTGCTGAGTATATAATATGTGGCGTTATAATATTTTAATACAATTTTCTTTAGTTAATTCATATACATATTACACACACACACACACACACACAGACACACACATTACCTCGAGTGAGAATCGAATCCAAAACCCATAATATAGCCAAACTAGCCTAAAAAATCATTTAAATTAATAAATAATTCTTAAAAAGCAATCTGACATGACTGACTAATTTTCAATTAGTTTCTTATTCATTTAAATTAGATTGCGACCAAGTTGACTGCAATCGCCCCCATTACTGCGGACTTTCAAGATTAAATTAACTATTTTCTCCTCGACATAGATTATTTTTCTTGACTTGAGAAAAAGGAATGAGTATTATATTTTGTGTCTTATCTTCGCTAACATCTTTTAAGGGTAATTCGAGAATACGTGGGGTCAGGCCCGCGTTATTTAAGTGATACTGGGTCATCAATTAAAAGCCGTAACCCGATGCTTACAGCAAGTTCTCAAAGTAATATAGGTATTAGTTTCATAATATTACATTTATATGATTACTTTAAAAAAAGTTAAAACAATTTAAAAAAACAACCAGCATGACTGAAAATACCATTTGACGTTAAGAATGGCGTCACATGATAATTGCTAAAAAAGACCATAACCAAATACATTTTCATTTTTAAAGAAAATATAAGTTTAATGTAACAATTCAGAATTTCGAGCAGTAGCATAAGCATGTGACTGTAAACGCGACGATTGTGGGTTTGATTACCACTCGTGGAAATTAATTATTATTTATGAATACTTTCATTTCTTCGCTTTGATGTCGAGGAAAAGCGTAGCGTTGAGTTTCATAACTCAACACGCTTCCAGAATTCGGCGGAATTCCTAACACTAGGTTCCCTCTGCCTACCCTGCTGTGTGCGGGATACAGCGTGAAGCCAAGTTTTGATTAATTAATTATTATCAAGAAAGTAAAAAAAGTTAAATATTTCTTACTTTTACGACTATTACTGTTAGATCAAAGAGGGTAAGAAAATAAACAAAAAAAAAACAAAAACAAAATTAAAAAATAACAAAATATTAATTTAACTTTAATAGGAACAATTTTTTAACAAAAAGCAATGATAAGTCATCAAAAGCATAAATGTAAAGTAAGAGCCAAGTTAAATGTTGAATTAAATGCGTCCTTCCCAACTGCTCAAACGAAAGAATGGAAAATCTATGTGAGTGCGGAGTTCTGTAATCACTCGGGATAAAATTCAAACTCTATTTTTTTTGATGGGATTATTTTAACATGACTATCCAAATTTTCAATTTATTCAATGTCACATAGTTACATAGTTCACTAATAAATTGGAAGCTTTACTCAGTTGATTACATTTTTCGGTATTTTTGTTTTGTTTATATTGATATAAAAGACGTGTAAGCTTTTTAAAAAAGTATTAGACACTAATAAATTTATATATAATAGATATGTAGGCAGACGGAACCAGTGAACCTGGTGTTGAGACACTGAGTTCCTATTATGGCATCCTGTTCCCCACTTCCTGCCGAATTCTCGAGGCATTGCGTATTGAGTGGCGGTACTCAACGCACTTTGCCTCGCCACCAGAGCTAGGAAATGAATGGAGATCGAACCTACAACCGTTTTATTTATAGTCACGCGCTCGTGTCTCTGCGACACGACGACCTCTGAACTTATAATAATGTTATAAAAAAGAATATAACATATTCCATATACGTACTATCTGCATTAAATCAGCTCATTTTTCTTAAATACATTATCTATACCTTTTATTAAAGCAGATCTTGTCATCGTATAGCTTTTATAAAGATTAAATCTCAGTAAATACATCATCTTCACGCTGTATCGCGCACACAGCAGGATAAGCAGAGGTAATCAAATGTAGTAATAACACACTCTATTTCCCACTTTCCGTCGAATTTTTGAGCAATTGGGTTTTAAGTTGCTCTCAATGCCGGGTTTTTGCCTTGATTACACAAAAGTAAGAAATGAAAATGTTAATAAATTAATAAATAATTTGTGCCGTGTGATCCCGGCTTAGAATAGGATCATCCTGGTACTGGTGGTGTCGTAA
>DWAN01006747.1:0-10248 GCA_018230445.1 Heliconius hewitsoni | reverse complement strand
TAAGTATTTATCTTTCTTAAGTGTGGATTAACACTTTAAAAATGTTTAAAAAATAGTTTAGTATATTTTAATTTGACTACCTCAGTTAATCATGTTCATTTTATTATGAATACCGTACCATTGCAATGTATCGTATTGTTTTGTGTTGTAATTTGATAGCTTGCTTGTATCTCTTAGTTCTTTTGTTC
The DNA here is from genome assembly GCA_018230445.1 of Heliconius hewitsoni. NCBI lineage: Eukaryota > Metazoa > Arthropoda > Insecta > Lepidoptera > Nymphalidae > Heliconius > Heliconius hewitsoni. The sequence continues at coordinate 10,060 of DWAN01006747.1, read as the reverse complement.
AAAACACAAGTCGAATTATTTTGACAAATATTTCCATATTAATTAAAACATGATTATTTCCATTTTTAATTACATATAAAACATATTTTCTAATGCAATTGAGTTACAATCCACCCACTGTACAGTGATATAAAATAGCTGATAGCAAACGCTAGCCAATAAGCCTCCCAAACAAGATTCCACACGCAAAACACACGAGATGAACACGTTTCCACCCACAGAATTCGTAATAAGACCGCACACAGCCATCCTTCATCAATGGCCATCAAAATTCAGATAGGCATTCGGGTCAGACAGCAAAAATTTTCACAGAGCAAAAATTTTTTTTTCCCCGAACAAGTTCTCTGTCGTGTATTCGAGGCACGTTGTACCGATTTTCCAGTTTCCGCGACGACGCGACGTCCCAAATTCTTGCTGGGGGCTGGAACCCCTAACACCACGTATGCTTTTTAGGAATCAGAAGAATCCCTTACTGCTCATGAAATTATTTACTTGATATAGTTACGGGTTATATTCTTGTCACGTGGGGGTTAAAAGAGTTCTGACCTGAAACACTTCGCTTCACTTACGAAATTAGATCTGCTTATGTTGAATTATACGGGGCCAGTCTTGGCGCAGGGCACAAATGTACGACTGTATGCGCATGGTTGTCGGTTCATTTCCAATTCGAGGAAATGAAATATTTAATATTTTGCGTTATATTGCATTGTTGCTTAATTTTCGAGACATTGTATGTTAAGTGGAACTCAACGCTTCATTTTGTCATTTTACTAGAACGAGAAAATGAAAATAATTAATTTCTGCGAATGGGAATAGAACGCATCACCGTCGCGTTTACAGCCACTCACTGCACCATGTGTTTTTGGAAATATAGAAATAAGGACATATCTGTAATTAAAACATTCATGTAAATCGATCCCATTTTTGTATGAAGTCATAAGAGATTATACGATTATTTTATTATGAAGCATTTAAATTTTATGGAATATAGATTTAAATATCGATGTAATGAATAAAATTTCGGATATTAAACTATAATATCGATAAACCTATATTTCATTCATTTCGAACTATGCAGCGTGAAACTTTTCAATTACATTTTAGCAAAATGAAAATTCACACTATCCAAACATTTATTTATACAAATTTCAAATGTATTTTAAGCTTATTTGGATATTTTGACAGGCTAGTTGGTTTTTTACAAGTTAATATTTAATTTTTAGTTGTAAATATAACTATTTACGAATTTTAGGCTAATGTTATGTCATGTTGGCAAAGTGGCTCATGATTTCTGCCAGTAAAAGCGGGGCTTGCAAGTTCGATTTCCACTCGGAGAGATATTTCTTTTCATTTTTCATTTCAATTTTTCACTGGTACGGAGAACAAACGGAGTGTTTTTATACTCAACATGAGATGTCTCGGAAATTCTGTAGGGAACGGAGTGTCTTGCCTCCTCAATTTAAAGCACATATTTTAAACGCCATTGTGGTACAGTAAGAGATAACGTTTGGATGTAAACTTGATATTTGTGGATTCGACACCCATTCGAGGAAATTATTATATTTAAATTATTTTAATTCTGTTACCCTGAAAGACAAAGCGCAGCGTTGAGTTCAATTAACACGCAATGTCTCGAATATTAGGAAACTGAGTGTTTGATGATTTTGCATCAAACTGGTTTTGTTACTTTTTTGTTCCCAAAAAACTAATAGATTCGTAAAAATATACAAATATATGTACAGATTTTTTCACATTTTATGGCTAATAAGCGTGCCAGTTGAGTAGAATGTAGACGATAGGATGAAAACTGATGAGTTAAATAAAACGAAGCACCACTTAAAAGACTGAATCAACCGTACAAAAATAAAAATTTTAATTAGATACTACCACCACCTTAATAATTACCTCACAAAATCTTAAATTTAAAGTAAAACTACATAATTATTAAGTGTTAGTTTAAAGAAGTGAAATTAAATATAGCACGTATTGACTACTATCAAGGATACCAAGAATCGAGTGTTGAAGTGTCAGAAGTACTAAGAGTGCAGAGCAGGGAAGTACTCACAGCTTTTGTTTTTTTGTTTGCATCACGCTGTATCCCGCACTTAGCCGGTTACCCAGAAGGTACTGGGAACCCAGTGTTAACTCTCCGACACTCAGTTCCCGTTCCTCACTTTCCGCCGGATTCTAGAGGCAACGCGTGTTGAGTGGTGGAATTGAAATATTTAATTAACTTAATAATAATAATTACCTTAATAATCTTCCTCGATTGGGATCAAACCTATAACCTATCCGTTTACAACCACACTTTGCGCTCCTGCGCCACGACTGGCATCTACTCACTTCTTATTTATTAATCACTTTCCTTTTTTGTAAGGGCGAGGTCCATCAACTTATTTACTCAGCTACAAGGAAATATAATGTAAATATCGTAAACATTATGCCGATGTTCATTAGGGTCCTGTCGTAAAAAATAATAACCGGCTATTATACCACAGTATATATAATTAGGAGGAAACCTGTGATATTTGTTCTAATATCTTGTAGATGTAGGTAAAACCAGGTTAATATTCTGGAGTTATTTTTCAACTGTGTGTCGAGAACTGACATTGGTTGTTTTTATTCTCTTAGTTTTACTTATATTATAGTTTTAGGAATAGAAGTACGAGAAACGAAAGCATGAAATGAAAATTTCCCTGAGCGGAAATCAAACCCAACGTCACGATTCTGTACATACGCCTGAGCCTCGGGTCCATGTCAGCTACTGTGGACTAAAAATTTGTTTCCTTTGTTTTCAGCTTCACACTGTATCCCGCACACAGCAGGGTAAGCAGAGGGAATCTGGTGTTAAGACACTCCTTTCTCCACTTTCCGCCGAGTTCTGGAGGCATTGCGCATTGAGTGGCGAAACTCAACGCTTTTGCCGCGCTTTGCCTCGACACCAGAGCGAATAAATAAAAAATAAAAACTTCCTCGAGTGGGAATCGAACTTACAACCAGTAGATTTTACACTCACACTTTGTGCCCCTGCGCCACGACTGGCCTAAAAATTTGTTAAGAGTATATATTTTTTTAAAAAGCAAAGCTGTAGTCCAATTCTAGTATAGTATAGACATGTTGAAGACAGCGGGATGATTTATTAAGCGGCGCGTGTTCCAAAGATGCCGGCGATCGTTATAACGGAGCCAAGTTACGTAATTACTTACCTGCCAAGATGGAATTCATTAATGAAGGAAACTTTGCTTATAAAATTTGCTTATTTTCATAAAGAGCCTAACTAGTGTTTCAAATTTTATCTCATGAAGTCGATAAGTTAAGCTTATTTTTGTGTTGAATCTGAGCAAAAAATTGGAATATGACACGACTCCTACATATAAAAAATCATTTGAGGCCAGGCTCAGGAGTAATTGTGACGTGACAGGATGTGTGTTCGATTGCCACTCGAGGAAACGAAATATTATTATTTTTATTTCTTCGCTGTGGTGTCCAGAACGGGGAACGGAAGTGTCTTAATAGGAACGGTGTCTCTTTACATTATGCTTCCAGGTTTCCTCGGCTTACTTCGCTAGGTGTGGATGTGCAGTATGAAGTGTGACGCTAAAAATAAAATAGCTTATATAAGATATAGAAAGATAAAATTGTCGTTGAGCAACGCAACGAATGCATTATTTTAATTTTATTGCCTCTGGTAACAAGACAAAGCGCGGCGTTAAATTCCGTCATTCGGCTTGAAATGTTTATAAAATTAGGTGAAAAGTAGGAAACGGAATTAATTACCACTAGGTTCCCTTTGTATAGCCTGCTACGTGAGGGATCCAGCGCGAAACTAAAAAAACTTTTGAAGATCACATATTATATTTGAGTTACATAAATCGACACACTTATATTTTGCAGAAAACGGTAAAAGTGGTCATTTACCCAATTTTATGTAAAAAAACATATTATGATATTTTTGCTTCACTCATTATCACTGACGGGTAGCCAGAGAGAACGGAGAAAAAAACGAATTTTCTATAAAAAAAATACCTTAGAGGGAACCTAGTGTTAAGACACTAGTAGTATATCAATTAGTATTGGTTAATTTAAAATTTAGAAGTAGAAAAGTTAGCGCGGAAATTCAAAAATTCTTCTGTATGAGGCATCTTACATAAATCAATCACCATCGCCTGACGCAGAGTAGCTAATAATTTTAAGTTAACAAAGATCGATTGTCTACAATTTGTTAACTCCCAATACAATTTGGTAATTTGTTATATTACTCATGTTTTTTATGTAATTATTTTGTATGAACACCGTCGTAGAGGCTCAGCGTGTGACTAAGAATCGAACCCACAACCGATTCGTAATGTCGAAAATTGGGCGTATAGTAAGGAACGGAGTGGCTTAACTTAGGTTGCCTTATATGCGAGTTATAATGGGAAACTAAATAAAATAAAAAAAAAATTAAATTGGGACATATCTATGTTTTTTATTATGTCATTCTATGTTTAATTTCGAATATGTTATTTTGCATTTCTCTAATATACCTAACTAGGGCGGGAACAAGACTATTTTTGATACATCTTGAGTGACAAATCACTCAGTACGCAATGCCTCGAGGATTAAACGGAAAGTGTCGAACGGAAATGCCTTAGTCGGAACGGAGTGTTTTAATACAACGTTTCTTCTACCTATCCTATATATGTTTGATACAGCGTGTAGCGAAAAAAAGAAACAAAACTATACATAACCTTCCATCAACCAGCGCGTACGAACTTAGCCAATTTTAATTTCATTATACTTAATTTACGTACTACAAGTCCGTAACTCTTGCAACTGATTAATGTAGCGCACATAAGGCTCCAATTTATAGCTATTTTCATCAATATACGGTGTCGGGGAATGATTTATTTGGTGGAATTATTGCGATCGTGTCGACGTGTCAGTTAATCTTCGCACAACAGTATTCCGAAATAGATGGCCTCTTGAAATGCTTAATTGAAAACCTTTTGGACTTGCTCATATATTTTTTGCTGGTTTTGCTTCACGAAATGTGGTGTTTTGGTATTTTTAATATTGGTGATGGTTGTAATGCTGTGGGATAGCGTCTGTTTGTAAGTAATGGTTGTTGGTTCGATCGTTATAAATGTTTCAATTTATATTTCAATTATTTTACTTTTTCCAACACTGATCGAATCGTGGAATTGGGTGTCGCTACTTAATATATTTTGTCTTAAAAATTTGGCTTAAAATAGGGATCGTCAATAGCGTTAGGCTTATTAAATATTTTATTAGATTTATAGTTTGTTTTTAACAACCAACATGGGTTCATGAAAGGTAAATCTAGTACAACAAATCTCGATACGTTTACCATCACAATAAAAGGGAGGGAGTATTGACCAACTCTGTCATTTTGATACAGTATAAACTGACGTTAGTAAAGGCCTCTGATCGAGTGAGCCCGGAGCGCTCCTTACAAAATTTCTATCTTACGGGTTTCCCGAGAATTTATGCAAGTGGATTGCCAGCTTTCTTACTGGGCGCAGCATTTATCATTGGGAACGTTCTGAGGAATTGTTTAACCAGTTACTGCCGCCTATATGTGACAGTATTTCCACATTGACACAACATGGGCATCTTCAAGAAGCGCGTCTATCTCACTTTACACACCTGTAGCTCCTCTGATGTTTCATGGAGGATTGTTGTTAAACAATCATCCAACCCCAAAATTTACTCATTTCATCTGGGGTACCGCAATGGCCTCATCTCGATCCCTTTCTCTTTAATATATTAATTAATCTAAATAGCATAAAACTTCAAGAAGTTCATATAATTAAAGATTTGGGCATAATTTTGGACACAAAATTATAAAAAAAATCTTCAAAGATCAAATGCCCTTTTCATTCGTAGTACAAAGAAAGAAAGTGCCTTCAAGTGCCTTGAGCCGTTAACAAAAATATTGTTACACAATAGTCTGGTAAAAAGTATTATAGTAAGTAATATATTGGAGTACGAAAATATTGTTTGGCAAACACATTATTCCACACGAGAACGCGTCCAGAAATGCAAAGGCATGGCATCTTGCTTATTTAAAATGTATGCAAGGCAAACTCTCTTGAAACATAAATTCAATCTCTTGAAACATAAAAAGCAGATTCAATCAGTTTAAAATTATCTCCTTTCCCACCATTAGTGTTCAATCACTATGTATACCATATTCCGCCAACTGGGAATAGCGTTTTAACACAAGCACGCTTTATATCATTATTCTTTCTCTATCTGGCATTAATCCCGGCGTTTGTTGCTATTGTCTGCTGCTTTGTGTTATTACTATTTCTTTCCTTTTATGTAACTATTATTTGTTGAAAACAATCATGGATTTTTACAACGAAACAAAAGTCCAAATTCAACACTCCAGCAGACCTCATTTATCTAAAACCTACATTCAACCCAAAACCTACAATGTAAACAAAAACCAAAACCACACGAATTGTAATTGTCCGAGATCAATCTTTCATACGCCATAAAAACTCCTCATAACCGCTATAAATGTACACAACAATACGGCGTTCATTGTTTTTGATTGCGGCAATATTAAATCCAACCGTATGAAATATCTGACTGGCTTCCCCTTCCGGATTGGTGTTATCACCAAAATTAAAATCAACCTACCTTTGTTCACTACTTTGTGATGTAAAATCTGATAGCTGTAATGGATTATCGTACGTGAGATGATGGCTTAATGAAAGTGTTAAGTTAAATAATAATGTTTTTGGATTCAATATTGTTGGTGATGCGCTGCTTGGCGTACAAAGGGATAGTGTTTCACTGAAAACGCTATGGATGTCAATTCGAATCCCACGCAGGGTTTTATATGAAATGTTTTAATTTAACATATTTTTTTTAATTTCTTGTGAATATTTTTACCTAAACTATGTTTTGTACCTATCAGCGTAGTTGATAATTCATGATATTAAAAAAATCTGCTTCACGCTGAATCCCGATCATAATAAAATTGTGTATGCGCCGTATTTTTCGATGCATTGCGTGTTGAGAGCGGAACTCAACTTCAGCCTTCCACCGAGGGGAATCGAATCCACAAAAAAGAACCATCGTTACAGTCACACCCTTGTACCCCTGCGACGGCTTCATAAATAAAATGTTTAAAAAAAATCTTAAAAATATATTCTTATATAGAGGGTAATATTATTCTTACTTAAATTTTTATAAAAAATATTACAACCAAAATCAGGTTCATAATTTTGGCACGTGTATTATAATAATTTTTCCAAATCTTTTTTTCAAATTTCCTTGATAGTTACACTTTGTCAAAAGATAAAGAGATAGTTCACTCTAGGAAATAAATAACCTTTTTTTCTGCACGCGTACTAAACATAAACTTTTCAAATTAAAAAGTACTCTAAATTATAATTGTGTGGAAATAATCCGTTCCTCAATTCTTTCATGAATTTGAATATGAAAATTATTTGGATATTAATTCAAAATCATAATTAAAATATATATTATTCATTAATGGCGCGGCATCTAATTGTAAACACGATAGTTGTGTGTTCGATTCCAATTTGGGGGAATATATTATTTTTATTTACTGGGTCTGGTAACAAAACAAAGCGTGGCGTTGAGTTCCGCTACTCTTTACAATGCCTCGAAAGTTAGACGGTTCGTGGGCAACGAACTGCCTTCACATAAGATTTCTTCTATCTACGCTGCTATACACGAGATAAAGAGTGAAACAAAACCAAAAATAGCGTGAACCATCGTGTTTACAGCCAAACACGCTGTTCAACTCACCCACGATAATTTATATTTAATGGCAATAACAATCAAGAGTTTTCTATAATTATCGACATGAAAGGACTAATTGTGCTTTGATAAAATATGTGTATTATTATATTTAATTTGAGGTCGCCACAAAGTAATTTTGTTATATTTTATGAATAAATATTTAATAAATCATATTCAATAAAAATTAATAGCTCAAACATTGTTTTAAATTAATATTGACGATCATGCAATGTGATATTTTTTTTATGTGTATTGTTTTTAAATTCAATTTAGTTTTAAGAAAGATATTTAAATAAATATTTTTTTATTTAATTATATATGTTACAATGCAAATCCGTTTTTAAATAGAACGCATTTTACCTAGTTAGTCCTAGTTTAAAAACTACTACAGTAGGCAAAAATATCATTTACATATAAATGTACTAACGCTACATCAGCTACAGATTAGGTTATAAACTAGTCAGCTAGCAGTAGTTGTCAGCGCCTTTGAGTCCGAGTGTAACGCCCTGATAACAAAACAAGCCGCGGCGTTGAGTTTCGCAACTGAAAAATATGGGCGTATCTAGAGATTTTTTCTATCGCCAGGAGCAGGGGGCAAGGGGCAGGGCATTTTTGCTTTAGCGTGCTGGTTGACTGACTGACCGACTAAAGTTTTAAACAGTGTTGTTGGTGTAAAGTAAGAGTCTCGCTACGTTCAACGTACTACGTTTTTTTTTTATTAAAAAATTTTCTAGCGCAAAAATAAAAAAAAAGTGGAGAACAGACTATCTGGATTCTCTATATCTACCCTGTATACCAGAAATCTAAATTGGATTTATAAGAAACATCACAATATATATTTTGAAAAGGAGTTTGCAACAATATTGATAGTAGAATTTATTAAGTTAAAGAAAAATGAAAACAGTAGCGCTCAAATGCACTGCATTATAGGATTGCGGTGTACGGGTCATTTCAGTCGCCTTGTATTTTCTCTGGTCGGCCATCCGTAATGGCAGGTTTCGTAAGACTTTGTTTAGGTTTATGTATTTTTAAATTTGTTCATACAAATACTTTATTGTTGTTATTTCGAAAATAGTAAATATATACTAAAATACTATGTTTATAGATGCTACTGTAACAAAGTTGAATATACATAAATTTTAAAGGTAAGCACTGTCGAGGCCAGTCGTGGTGCAGAGGAACAAAGTGTGACTGTAAAACCGACTGGTTGTGGTTTCGATCCCCATTCGAGGAGATGATTATTTACTTAAATATATATTTCACTGTCTTCGCTCTGGTGTAGAGTACAAGCGCGGCGTTGAGTTTTGCCACTCAGCACGCAATGCCTCCAGAATTCGCCAGAAAGTGGGGAACGGAGTGTCTTAACACTAGGTTCCCTCTGGATACTCTGCAAAGTGCGGGATACAGCGTGAAGCTAATAATAAATTAGCTTTTATTATATTTATTTATTTATTTTTAGCACTGTATGCAAAAAAGTTATTACAAATACAAAATTTCAAAAGCTAGCCCATATATTCTGAAATTATAATATAAATAAAAAGACTCCTGTGAATATGATTTAAATCAACTATCCTTCTATATCAATTGAGACGTCTTAATTAGACTATTATAGCATATTCTAACTTTAAATCATATTCATTTTATAATGCTAGCAAATTTTAAATAGAAGGACTATTTAAGGTGAACCATTAATAGCAGAATCAGTTCATATCATAATGTCAATTACGCTGGAACTATTATGGATGGACATGACTGTTATTATAAGTTGGATTTTACCAAAATTTGATTTTATAAAATATTTTTAGATTTTTTATCAATTATGACGATACCGTCAGAATTGATAAAAATGCGCAGGGGCATAAGCGTCTGTAAACGTGAACTGGTTGTGGGTTCGATCGATGTGGATAAAACTTTTTAGTTACTGAGTATCTGACATACAAGGCAAAGACATCTGGAATAAAGAAGTAAAAATCAGAAACAATTTCCAGAAAATTCCACTGGAACGAAACGGGAAAAAACGACAACGAGTGAGAGAGATTTTGCGTCTGGAAATCCACGCTAACAAAGTGTGAAAAACGACTAGTGTGCAAAACATTTCCAAAATAAAGTTAAAAACTCAGCTTCACGCTGTATCCCGCACACAGCATGATAGGCAGAGGGTTAAGACACTCCGTTCCCCACACCCCATTGCGTGTTGAGTGGCGAAACTCAACGCCGCACTTGCCTCGACACCAGAGCGAAGAAATGAAAATATAAATATAAATAAATATTTCAT
>DWAN01006746.1:0-10248 GCA_018230445.1 Heliconius hewitsoni | reverse complement strand
TATATATATATATATATATATATATATATATATATATATATATATATGTTTGTTTATGAAATAATAAGATGTTGAAAGTCAATAAAGGTGTACTTTGCTTGTAATAATCCTCAAGAAGCTTTTAATCTATTTTAAAGCTTCACTAAGGCTGGAAAATAGAGGCATTAAATGTCCGCGAAACGTTAACGCGCAGTTAAACTTGTGCTACCGACGTTTATAAACGGTTAGCAACATTTTGTTTGTCTACTTCAAACGGATGACAACAATAAACTTCACAAATAGAAAATATGTTTGAAACTTCTATAGGAATAAAAATTTAAAATATATTCAAATTTAAAGGTCGTCGTGACGCTGGGGCATAAGGGTGTGAAAAAGCGACGGTTGTTAGTTCTTTTTGCTCAGTGAAATGGATTACTTAATATTTAAATTTCCCTCGCTCTAGTTATGAGGCAAATTGCAGCGTTGAGTTCCGCCTCAATTTGGGAAACAGAATAACTAAGTTACATATGCCTACTTTGCTTTATGTGGGATACAGCGTGGAACTCAAAAAAACAATTTTAATGCTATTGAGACTGTTTTTTTTGCGCAATAGGTTAGTAAATATTCAATATATATTTTCTGGATTTCCAATCAGCGCAGCAAGAGGATTCCCGAACAACACTCAATATGATTTTTAGATGTAATATTAAAAATTATATCTTTCACTTGATCCTATATTTAACGAAATTCTATTTAAACAAAAAAATAAAATATAAAACCTTCATCATCCTATTAGAAGAAATTACAAATTATTATTTTTAAATAGTCTCTAATTAGTTATGTATTATATATAAAAATATTTATTAAGAAAAGATTCTGTTCTTATAATTTTCAAACAAATTGAATTGAATATACATTTTCACAACCATTTAAAAATTAAAAATGATATCTTTTGAAAAACATCACCATTTTCAATGGAACATATATATGTATTGCGTAGCACTATCGTTGTCATTTATTATATAACCTCACATAACACAACCTTATGTACATTCAGACTTTACCGGGCACGTCATTATCTTAACAGGATTAAGAGAAGGTGGTCTTAACTGATCTTGACTGGTCAGGAGCAACGGTGCATACTCGTAATGTCAAGGTTACTAGTATCTATTACCTAATGACTTACGTTATTGTTAAACATATACTTTTTAGGTGAAATTTGTTCCACTTTCAAGCAAAAACTTCTGAACGGAAGGAAATTTACAGTAATCTAGGTTATAGGTACATTAGTATAGCAAATAGGCTACAATTAATGTAGGAATAATAAAGAGGAAGAGCTTATTTGTTTGTTAATTTGTTTAAACGCTAAGATCTCCGGATCTACTCGTCCGATTCACTTTTTTTTTTGTTTTGTATGAAATCTGCATTTTTCAAAAGTGCCATAGGCTATATAACATTACGTTGTAAGTCTTACTCAGTCTTAAGTAATGAACCCTGCTATATGAAGAACACATCGTGAAGAATATAGTATATATATATTATTTATTTTATAGATATTTCCTTTTACTTGATAGACTGTTTTTTATTTAATTCTGTCTCACTGCACCATTCCAATGAAAAAAAATTAATTAACATAAAATGATCACAAAGCTTATATTTACGCAACCAATATTCAAGAAACGGCAATCTACTTATCATTATTAATTTTTTTCACTTCAATTTGCCATTGAAACCGAGAAACCTAGTAATATTTGAAACATACTTTAAATGAGTATTCTCAGAAATTTCAATATATTCAAGAGTAGTGCCTAACAGATTATTTTCTGTATACAGTAATTGAAAATTCATTTAAAATGTTTACTTTACTTTTTATTATTGTCATAAGACCTTATTACCTAATATTAATATTAAAATTTATAATTTGAAAGTTATTAACAATTAATAACCGTTTAACGTGGTACGAAAGGTAAAGCTTTTCTATAAACAATATGAAGTGTAAGATAAGATATTGACATGATAAGATGATATTGTAGAGACAATTAAATAAAGTAAATTATTGAAGATTCAACTATTATGTAGGGAGACCTTTTTATCTTAGGACACTTTTCTCCAATCAACTTCTGTTTTAATTCACTTTAATAGGAATAATTATTAATATGAGGATGTGATATGTGATCCTCATATTAATAATAATAAACAATAATACTTTTTTTTGCATACGTGTGTGTATAATGTAAATTTTAAATTTTATATTTAAAAGAAATAAATTTTAAAAATTGTTCAAGACAAGAAATTACTCATGTACTTCAAAGTTACGAGGTGTTTCTACAAATAAACTGCTAAGCCGACGTCTTAGCTAGGGGATAAGCCGAGAAACGTAAAACATCTCACTTCTACTCGGATAATATTATTAGCATGCAATCTTCAGAACATCCATATTCTTCATTCACCGATGTTTTTTTTTCCTTTTGACTCCTTGATAAATTATATTTCGATTTAATAATAAGCCGTGGTATAAATGTATGTTTAGCTTTACCTTAGGGTTTATTGGGTATATGAAGTTGAATAATTAAAAAATTTGAACGCAGCGTGATTTGAACCCGTGCCTCTTTGAAACATTCCAAGCTCTCTGATAAACTAAGCCATAGGTTCTCATCAAGCTACGCCAAAATTCTTATACGCTTAATCCAATATATTTATGTTATTAGCATCTCTGTAGGGAATCTCTGTAGATTTTTATAAATTTTCGCTACCCAAAGATAACTACTCAGAATTATCGATTGGCAAGAGAGAATACATTTTTTTTAATTTTGTTATAATAACATAATATTTTTTACTTTTTTAAAGCGGTCTAATAATTCTAAGCTTGGACGGTTTCCAAAGAGGCGCTAGTTCAATTCCGCTACTTGCAAATTTTATATGTTTTCTTAATAAGTATTTCTTCTTTCCTAACTGTGGAATAACACTTTAAAAATGACAAAAATAAATAAAAATGCCGTGTCTTACGTTTAAAGCGTTTTAGGTTCAGAGCGAAGAAATAAAAATATTAATTAATAATACTTCATTCACCCGAATGGAGATCAAACCCACAACCGTCGCGCTTCAGTCACATCCTTGTGCCCCCACGCGGCCGCACGATGTCCTCAATATACTTATATAACTAAATATTAAGTATACAAAAAAAATGATCAGCGATAATTCTAATTTCTCAATTAAAAGTCTACCTATACATATATTGTATTTAATTTATGTAAACTTTTTTTCAGCCAGATCCTGTACATGGGCCACCATTCATATGAACTACCAACTAACTACAGTAGAAACATTCCACCCGGTAAGTCCGTCACTTGTACATAAGACTTTTTCTTTTTATTATTTATTTTAACGCCAGGCTGTGTCCTGCATCATCATAGCAGGGTAGACAGAAGGAACCTGGGAACGTAGTGTTAAGACACTCCGTTCCTATTAAAACAAATCCATTCTCCACTTTCTGAATTTTTTTAATTGAGGTGTAATTAAAGCGAGGAAATTAAAACATTATATATAGGTATAAAATATTTCATATGCTTGTTAGGGAACCGAACCTAGAACCTGTCGCATTTAAATCCGCACGCCTGTGCCGCTGCGCAAAGTCACAACATAAGATTTTATGTATTATATATGTATTTACATATAATGTTAATTTATTTTCCACAATGGATGCTTATGACGGGTACTTGTTAAAGCAAAGGTCACGGTGATACCGCAAACAAGCGCCGCCCTATTTTAGGAACCTAAGTTCATTTACTGGGTCTATTTTTAGATTTTTTTTTATTTTAGCATGCATTGATGATTCGACTAAAATGGACAACCATCCACTTTAGACCGGACATTATTCAGCGAAACTGTCGGCCTTCCTCCCAATCATTACTCAAGCAGTAATTTCTTGTGTGTCTAATATTTATTATACACATATCTATTTATTATTTTTCAATATAATAACAGCGTGATAGGGATCTTTATATATATAAGACAAAATAAGTAACTTGGTGCCTTTATAATATAATATATTTAGTTTCATAGAACCGTAGTATTACAATAATGCCAATTGATTTATTACTCTTCAATAGTTACGAGGTCATGAAGTGTTGAATAGTTCTTATCAACGTCGCTAAATTGACGATTAGTAAGGATAATTTTCTTTCAACACAAAAATGATTGGTACTATTTTTTGTATTGTTCTTCTCTTCTTCTTCAATTTCACGTTATAGTCTGCATGTAGCAGAGAAGGCAGAGGGAGCCTAGTGTTAAGATGATCCGATTCCTATTTTCCGCAAAATTCTGGAAGAATTGCGTTTTGATTAGTGTAACTCGACGCCTCGACCAGAGCTAAGATATGAATGAGAATATTAAACATTTCATTTCCTTAAGTAGCAATCGAACTCATGACCTGTAGCGTTTACAGTCACACCCTTGTGTATCTGCGTTCGACCGACCTCAAATAAGCTTATATTATGATTATCTTGACAAATTAAATGGTATTCATTAAGTAGGTAGCTTAGTTAAATTTTATTACATTCGAACAAGCCCGATAGTAAAGACGAGCGCGTATCGGTGATATCTCCAACGTGCGCCGCTAAGCCACTTGTAAGGGTCGTGATCCACAAATGAAAAGCGCAATTAAAAAAAACGTATTTATATAAGATTGGTTATATATTAGTAGTAGATAGTATTGTATTTTCTCATAACGCTGCATCCTACAGGCAGTCCGACATTACCTGTACACATTAGGTTAGATAAAATAAAGAGAGAGGGAGTTAATGTCCTCCTTGCCAAGTAATATTCATAAAACAGGCGGAAAACTATTTATGATTTCATTATGCAGCGCATGAGTTTGTATATCACAATAGCTTCACGCATCTTATACAGAGTAAATTGTGAATGTAAGACTAAAATAAATGCATATGATATTAACAGCGTTTATTGTGATTTTACTTCTTGTAAGCATATTCCTTAACTATTTGTTTTCATTTTTCTTTAAGTAAAATTGCCAATGCTCAATTAAGTGTAATTTTTTTCATTCATATCTGTATTATGAAACAAAAACATAGCATATCTATTATTAGACGATTATCCTAACAACGATCTATGCAACAGTTTATAGCGATTCAATGAAAATCAAGGTCTGATTGTAATTTCACTTTTGCAGGTAAGAATACGACGGTCTACATCGGAGTGAACGTCAACAGAGTCTCCGGAGTAGACGAGAATAGAGAGGTATTAATAAAATGACACTAAATATATTATGTCCAGACTTAATTGTTTAAAAAAAAAAACAAAATATTTTAAAATAAAATCGATAATAATTTCTCATGTATGAAATACTCAAGCCCATTTAAAGAAAGCTCCACATAATAGTAAGGGTCACTACAAAGTATAGTAGTATATCATAAAAGTTTTCAATATAACTTTTAATTTTCTTAATTGGCAAACAGTATTGAACCCAACTTAAGCGTGTTGAAAATTAAATTTAAATAATCTTCAAATTAATTGTTAGTACAACTATTATTATCATATATATATATTTTACTTTACTCTTTAACGCTTAAAGAGAACCATACCAGAAAAAAAAAGTCACTAGGACTTATAAATAAGGTTAAAACGACTGGCCATGCTATATGAGAAGGGCGTGGATTTGCGTTACATTCAAAACTAACAGCCCACCTGTCGTCCGGACGGAAATATCACACTTCCGTGAAAACTTCATAATTTAGCTTATGTTTAGTCCTAATATAACAAAATAGGACTAAATATATAACTGCTTCTTAATTCTTATTATTATTAATGCGTCTTTTAAATAAATAAATAAAATTTGCGTTTAATAAAATTGCTATTTATTAATTTACGTAAAATATATAAAAAAAAGGTACGTGGTGTAATTTGAACCCTCTTTAAAATAATCCAAGCGTTCTGACCACTAAGACTTTCTTTCTTATTAAGCTGCGTCGAAAATCTCATACGCTCGTTACAACTTACTTTTAAACATCTATTAACATCTTTTATTAAAGGAGATCACATTGGACGCTTTCCTGCAAGTTTCATGGGAAGACTTGCGACTCAAAATGCCTCATCACATGCCCTACATTGACTTGCCCTGGGAGTTTCGGCAACTGATTTGGACTCCAGATCTTTACATATGGCAGTTGCAGACAATGAAGATAATGTCAGTCCTCCAAGAAATGGCCTCGTTACGATTGTATGCCAATCGCACTGTCTCTGTCAGCATAGGGTAGGTTTTTAAGTTTAATTATTTACTTGTTTTTAGGGGTTCTTACCTGGAAAGGAAAAAGTGGAACTCTTATAAGATCACTTTGTTGTCCCTCTGTCCGTCTGTCAAGAACATTTATTTAAAGATCGTGTGGAGGTATCAAGCTGAAATTAATATGTAATATTCCTGTCTAAGGCCATTGGCCTTTAATCCCAGAAGACAAGCGTTTAACCTTTTCTTGTATTTTATATTACATTTGCCTCGTAATCAAAACCTATAGGGACCTTCTCGAAGAACTGCAACGAGAATTTACAATACAAATTGAAATAATACTATAAAAAATATGACAAACTTAAAATTATAGTTTATTTCATGGAGTGCCTTTACACTAGGTTCCCTTGCTATGTTATAATCACGGGATTCGGAGTGAAGCTAAAAAAAATTTAACTCAATTTACAAAATCATTTTAGTATTTACAAAAAATACCAGTATAATTATTAGATAACTTTATTAACATCACAAAAATCTTATAACATATTTAACATTCTGAAAAAGGCTTTATGAACGCGTCAGATAGTTATCGCTCAAATATTTTTAATAATGGAATATTAACGACAATGTTTTCTTTTTTCAGTGCTACAATAACTATAAAATGCGAAATGGATTTCGTTCTATATCCATTGGACGTACAAAATTGCGCTATAGACTTTAGCAGTTGTAAGTATATTTATTTTAAACTCTAACCTTTATAGCCCGCGACTTTATTTTATATCTTTTCTTTTGTCTCTGGGCTACCTAGTTACTCGATGTTACAAAAATTTAACTTTTACCGGCAATACGTATATTTAAGCTGAACGGGTGACATTAATTCAATTAATATATTTCCAATTATTTATTGACAATCAGTGTCCGTAAATACAAGAAATAATAAGAAAATAATAATATTTTCCTCTTTTACCAAAACGGTAAGAATGCTTTCAGATAAAACTTAATATTATGCAGCAAAAACCATTAAATTCTGTTTAAAGTATTATAGACATACACAACCCTAAATAGACGTATTATTATGGAAAGAAATATTTTACATAAATAAAAATTTAAAAAAAACTCTTCAATTGTAAGCTGTACGAGGTCATAGACAACAATAAAAATCCAATTTTATAGACAAATACACAACAGAAGATGTACGTTTCGAGTGGCGGGAAGTAGCGCCGTGGTTCGGCCTCGCCGGCGGTCAGCGCCGCGAGTTCCGCCTTCCGAAATACGTGGTCACATTTGTAACAGACAAAAGTAATCATATTCGAAATTTTGGTGAAGGTAAATGTATATTTATTGCTTTGCGCTTCAGTTTGCGCACTTGCACGTAATAATTTGTACTCAACTAACGCTACGCAGTGTTGTACGCTTGCATGCCGCTATTTGCCAGTCACGGATCAAAACATTTTTTTTTATCAACATTTTCATGTTTTACAGCAAATTCAATGATATATCATTGATTGACCTGATAGATATATCACAATTCTGGGTGCATTTTAACAACTTAAAAAAAACTTATAATTCATTGATCCGTGTCTTGTAAATTTTAATGTTGGTTAATGTTGTGTAATACTGTAAATAAAATATATTTAACATTTAGTTCTGTATATAGGTGACGGATTTATACAAATTATGTACTTCTCGCTTTTGTATCTATAATAAATAAGTTTATTTGGATTCTAAGGGATGCTTAATAAAATAATGTTTAATATTCAACAATAGGGTAATGTGTTAGTAGTATTACGTGAGTGTATGATTATTTTATACATTTTTAACAATTTTAAAGTATTAATTCACATTTAGGGAAGAAAAATACTTATTTTAGAAAACGAACAAAAAAATTTAAATTTTTCAAATTTATATTCATTTTCTAAAACATGTATTTTTGATGTAAGCATTCCTACAATAGTTTATTATTACATTAAACGTTGCACTACAACAAAATTATACAAAAAATATAAATACGGAACAAGGTGCCAAAATATTGAAGCCGCTCCTTCATCGCGTGCTAGCATTGCCATTCCAAAGATTTTCCTATTAACATAAATTTAGAAAGTATCAGCAAAACGTTGTTTCTATGCTATTTATAAAATGTTTTCATGCTATTTATAAAAAAACTTATGATCGTGGTGACACAGGCTTTACAAATTTATACTTTTATTGTTCAATTTGAGAAGGATGACTGCCCAAGGTTTCTGCAAGTTATTTTAAATATTTTAGTTAATTTTAATTACAAAAAAATATAAAATTGTATATAAAATATATACTTATGTTGAAGATATAGTTATATATGTATAAGTATCTACTATAGTAGGTATATAAAATTCCAGGTAATGAATTAGTTATTAAATATTTTCATTCCTCGCTCCTCGCTCCTGCTGGTGTTGGCGCCACTCAAAACGCAATGTCTCGAAAATTCGGCGGATGGTGGAGGAGTGTCTATATACCAGGTACCCTCCGCCTACCCAGCTATATGCAAAATTCAGTGTGATATAAGAAAAGTGTACAAATATCAACCAAATAATTATATTAAATACATACATACTAAATAGGTATATAAATATTTTTCCAGGTGAACATTCTGCAGCAAGATTACGAATCAAGCTTTCCAGGGAGCTGCGGAGCTACCTCCTTGAGAGCTACTTGCCATCATCTCTCTTCGTCATCATATCGTGGGGAAGTTTCTGTGTCATACCCGAGATAGTACCGGGTCGTATGGTGCTACTTGTGACCACGCTGCTTTCATTGGTCACGATGTTCGATACAGTCAGGTATTTATGTAATGCTACATGCATATTGAATAGCTATCTTAAACTTTTACCTCTTCTCTATGAGACTCGTGTCGTTACTTAAAATAATATCAAATATATTTTGAGGCTAGTCGTGACGCAAGAGCACAAGTTTATGACTGCAAACGCGACTGGTTTTGGGTTCGATCCCACACGAGGCAATGAAATATTAAGCTAAATTTATATGTTAATTTCTTCGCTCTGGTGTTGAGGCAAAGTGCGGCGTTAAGTTCCGCCAATCAACACGAAACGCCACCAGATTTCGGCGGATACTTAATGTTTTAAAATTGAAACCACAACCTGTTTGAACCTGAACTATAGTTTGCAGCCCACGCTTATGTCCCTGTGCCACGACTTTCTTCGAAAATTTAAAATTAAAAATGGATACTCATATATTTTGAATTAATAAAAAAAGACAAATTGTAATATATTATTTACTATAGGATTCCTTTTTTCCCCTAGCACTCATTCCCCAGATGCATTAGAACTAAAATGCATCGAAGTCTGGCTGATCTCTTGTACGATATTCGTATTCCTCGCTTTACTGGAATACTTCGTGGTGCTGTTCGGCATCCGGTATGACAAGAGCTGGAGCAGGCGACGGCAGGACTTGCGGCGCGCCGCCTCCGCTGCCCAACTCGCTCCGCCTCTACACATTAATCACTCGCAGGTAAATCAACTGTAAATTATACGCCAATTAATATCTTAATGATATGTTTATTGAATATATATTTTCAAAATCACTTTACTAATTGATTTTAAATCGATTTTAATATTATATTCAGTACAGCAGATGCTAGAGCTAGATCACGCTTTTTTTTATTTTTTAAGTACCTACAACCTCTTTCATATTAATAAACGACAAAGCTTTTGCTTACCTTATTATGAACACTGATTACTTACAGATTTTTTTTTATTTGCTTCATTAACGTTTGACTAGGTACTAATCAACTATTTTTTAGCTAAATTATTAACAAAATATATTTTTTAAATACAATTATACAATGTTATCGTATAGGTAGTACCTACAATAAAAAATAATACGCGTTACATTCATATAATATTACAGAAATTATTATTTATTGACCCTCTGTGCGACCTAATAAGATAGAAATAACATTTTAATAGTTACAAAAATATTTAAATAATTATATATATATATATATATATATATATATATATATATATATATATATA
>DWAN01006745.1:0-10250 GCA_018230445.1 Heliconius hewitsoni | reverse complement strand
ACGACTGTGCGTGCGTCTTACCTCAGTCAGTCAGGTACATGTCCTTTTATATATATAAATTTTAGATTTTTTGACTATGCAAGTTGATCAAACACTCACATACGAGTATTATGCAGTTTTTTTCCAAAATAATTACTGTATTAATATAAAATAAGTGGTATTGATCGTTGTACTAAACTATTATTTTGGTTGGTTAATTTTTCACACTAATAACATTGGTATTCTAAGAGAACTACGCTTGAATTACGCTTTATTCCGTTTTTAGAAGGTTAAGACATAGTGTTTTGAGTAACGGAATTAAACATTGCACTGTCTTATCAGGATAGAGAAATGAACATTAATTTCACTGAGTAGAATAGGACCCACAACCGTCGTGCTTACAGACACACATCATCCCACTGCGCTACGACGGCCTCATGGATATTCTGTCTTTTAAGGTTTCTTCAAATATTAACATTAACAGATATTTTTAAGAATTTTATATTCTGCAATACTTTCTATACAACCAACCTCGAGACGTCAGAAAAAAGTCGATAACTCAAACAAATGGATTATACCAAATACCGTATTATTACCGTATTATTCAAAATCTCAACCCCGAGAGGAAGTATTAAGTGTCAAACATATTAGTTACGAGTTTGAAAAGAGATATTATGCGTGTTTCCATTGTTTGTGACGATACGACGTTGACCGCATTGTGACGGATTCTTTCTTTTTATGCAGCTTTACGTTTTTTCTCACAGTTTTATGATACTCTGTACCACATTATTCGGTAAATTTCGTAGACATTGCACATTTTGTCGTGGAACTCAATGCCGCGTGATCTTAAATAGCTTATTGTAAAATTGCTCACTGAGCTTCATATCTACAAACAACTCTTTCTCACATATTTATATAATGTCTTGATAAACAATGTTTTTTATGGGCCGAAAAAAAAAGATAATCAAATCAAAAGAAAAAGATAGATAAGTGCGGAAATTGAGATAAATATCCCTAATTATAATACTATTTCATATTTATTTTATATAGTTAGGCATACTTGACCGCGATATTGTACAGCTACCATTCTCGGAATGGATACAAACCCCCAGGACAATAGACCATACAAATATGTACACACCTAAAACCACATGGGCGATCCTTTTATATATTTTTTTCTGAACTTACCTTATTATGATAACTATGCTAGTAAATGAACATTTAGAAAAGGTATAAAAAATTGGACATAGCGGGACTCAACCCCGCGCCTCCTGGACACCGACCAGGCGTCGAATCAAGTCACGTCAAAACTTTTAACCGCTTGTTCTGTATCATTTTGCGATAACAGATATCTTGATATGTAAGAAGAAACTATTGTAAAATGGGGAAGGATTTGAAACCTAAATGTTATTTATTGTTAATGTGATTGTAATAATCTGAATCATAATTTAGTTAATTCTGTATGATAATTAAAATTAATTTTAAGGAGGCTAGCATTTAATATATAATTATAAAATTATGAGAAAAGTTGTCCTAAAGCATGTTCTGCCTCTCACTGGATCCAAAACAAGAATCGAACCCACAACTATCGAATGGCACAATCACTTTAAAATATAGTATTTGTCATAGTAAACCTAGAAAATCATTTCAATAATTTTATATCAGCCGAAAGTTGAATTTTATTTAACCTCATACCTTCGTTTAAATCTTACAAAGGTAAGACATTTTTGAGTCAATCACAATGCCGTAGTGTTTTTTGTCAACGTGGGTTATTACAGCTTATCCGGGGGTGCGGGCCTCGTAAACATGTCATCGGCACGATTATACATACATACCGACAAGGGTGGCCATACTGCATAGACTATATAGCTATTTGTGTTAAGGTACTTGGATCTCTGTTTTCTGCTCCTTTCCTGCGGCTTCGTCGCTGTGATCAAGTGGAAATAACTTAGATTTTTATATCATCCATGACAAAATGGAAGTGTTTGAACTAGCTGACTGCTGGTACAATGGGTTATATTGAGATAATTAACGTGAGGTAAGATAGCCTACAGTCTTCCCCGATATATGGAACATCTAACACATAAAATAAAAAAAATTCAATTCGAAATAGTTATTCATGATATAAACTAGTTTAATCAAAATTATTCTTTAGCTGAATAATATTAGTGTAGATGAGAATGCAAGTATTAAGTTAGCGTTAAATACTTTGTAAAAAAAATAGCATCGAAACCAAGTACCAAATATAAAAATGTTAATTTGACTTTTATATTGTACAATAGAGAAATAAATATAATATCCAAAATTTGTCAAGGTATAAATAGAAAGTGAGAATAGTATAATGTTGTATCTCCACAAAATTCAACAGCGATCACTACTCTTTTTACTTATATTCTTGATATAAATATAATGTTGTGTAATTATAAGTGCTTTTTAAGATAATGACATACAGGTAACAAAATTATGACGATTATTTTTAATTTAGATAAAATTTTCTCAATTAGACTATATATTTTGAAAAGATCTTTACTTTAAAAACAAACATAATAAAATATCAAAAATATATTTAAAAAAACAAATTCAACACATATATATTTCATGGTCACCCGACACTCTCGTCCTTCGCCGGCCTAAAGCTTCGATATTATTTACAGAGATTTATGGGATAACACAACAAAATGTTAGTCTATCTTTGTGTTCTCGTAATGTATGATATCATGATCAGCTCGCGCTTTGCCGATCTTCATATTTAATCCTTTATTGTTCTGTTTGTTTGTATTATGTGTTCTATTGAATATTGACAAAAAAATGCTTTTTGAATTATATTTAATTCGATTCGATTCTTAGAGGAACTATATATTTAATATTCTCATTTCCTCGCTCTGATAGGCAGTTATTCCTGAGTAAACGAGTCTAACCAAAAATGTTTTTAGCTATTCAGATGAAATATAACACAAATCTACGGTTTGTTATACTTAACAAGCCACACATTTGTATTTAAATTAAATTAGTACCAAAACCAGATAACTAATATAGCTGGTAATTAGGTAAAGCAGCGTTGAGTTCCGCTACTCAACAAGCAGTGGGCTTTGAGAAAAAAGCTTGACTTTCCCCATTTTACATATACTACACAGTAGATGGAAACTTTCCTATCAACACCGGTTTCCTTAGCTTATCCTGCTCAAAAATCTATTGGCGCTTATTAAAATAATAAATAAATAATGTCTTCGGTATTGATAATGTTAGGATTAAATTTTTTTCGATCAAAATTAAGCAATTAATATAAAATTTTATTCAAACATTTATAGACACAAACGAACAAAATCTAACGTGCCTATATCAAAATTCATTTTTTTAAGAATTAAACATTTTTTTAATTCTTCAAAGTGAATCTATCTATAATTTTCTTATTTAATAAAAATAACTAAGCACTAAATTTCTACTGCCTATCCTGTTGTGTACGGGATATAGCGTGAAGCAGATTTTTTAAAAATTATAAGAAAAATACAAATAAAACCACAACAGTCCACTAGTTTACTCATTAATTGCTACCAATAGTTAACTATACCAATAACAGTAAAATATAACCGTAAGTGAAGTATAGAATTGAAAAGGTTAAAGAAAACCACAAGAATGAAACCAACCGCCTGTTTGTTATTTGAAATATATATGACCGCAGGAATCCAGAATGAGAAATAGGAGAACTACATTTTATTAGTAAACGTGCACGTTATAAATCTATTGTATTTAAAATCTTTGGAAAAGTATCGAATTTGGATAAAATTGTAGCGGCACAGTGTCAAAGCGTCTGACTGTAAACACGGTTGTTGTGAGTTCAAGTTTTATTAGGAAGAATTAATTATTATCATTTCCTTACTCTGGTCACATGACGAAGAGGAATGGAGACATTAAACACTACTTTGCTATAAGTTAAAAATGTATAACTTTGAAGCTATTTTCAGCCTGTTATTAGTAAGAAAGCAATAAAATCATTGCAAATCCACTGTTCCTTATTCGCGCCATCATTAACTAGTCTCGTTGAAATCATTAGAGTTGCATCATTATTTATCATGCCATACAGCTTTCGAATGACGAACAATTGATTTTACTTGTGGGAATTGTATTAATACGATTAATTTTATCTGTTATTCGCTATTATATAACGCCTACCTAGTAAATGGTCGTGGGTACAAATCCTACGCTGTATTTTATAATTAAACTTAATAAAACTATATTAGTAGATATATCGTTTCGGGGAAATAAATGTTTATATTTATTATATGTATATGCGTTTCTCAAGGTTATAATAAGGAATTGAATAAGCTGAGGTTGTGGGTTCAATTCCCATTAGGGAGTTTTTTTTTTGAGATGAATTGACTGATTGCAACAGTTCATTACTTTTAGCAAATGCGTTTTATGTTCATGACTTTTAAAGGCGTGACTCCAATAAGCCATCTACCTTATACTAGTACACTTTTTAGTATTACTTTTTTTTTTTTTAATTTTCAATTTAATTTGTATTTTTTTTTTAAAGAATATCACTTCTTTTCAATCTTTGGCATAACTTCGCGTTACAAGGGCAGATGCAAGGTCATTGGGATGCCTTTCCAGTCGCTGTCGATATTTACAATTGTATTTAATTATTTCATCCGCAACAGTGTCAATCTTGAGGTTTTCATGGATTTCCTTGTTGGTAACAAACCACGGTACTTGGCTGATTGTTCGCAGTATGGAGTTTTGTACTCTCTGGATTATCGTGATATTGGATTTGCAAGCACTTCCCCAGAGTTGGATTGAAATTAGGGAGAAATATTTATTGAAATTGCCTAGCTCAGGTAAACAAGGCGTCACGTTAAGTCCTGCCTGTCCTCGTATGAAACATCTAGATTTTTGACGAAAAGTAGAGAATGGAGTGTCTTTACATTAGATTTCCTCGACCTATTCTGCTAGATGCGGGATATTATGTTTAAGGCACATTTTTTGCCTTCACTTAAATTGACTCAGAAAGTAAAGTGATATCGGTACTTCATACTATTCTAATGTTCTGCATTTTCTAAAAATGGATATTACCTATTTAGATTTGACTGTAAAAACTAATACAGTACAAGGAATAGCTTTATTTTCAATCGAAACAGTTCTTTATAGAGAAAATTTATTAGATATGATTACTATAGTCATAACAATATTTGTTTTTCCTATTTAGAAAACATATAAATTTTAATCGTAGTGGAATTTAAACCCGCTTTCCTTGGAAACTGTTTAAACGCTCTGATCTCTTAGCTATACGTCTTCATTGACCTACGTTGAAATTCTTCTACGCTTCTCATAACTCAGTATTTATGTTGTTAACATTTCTGAACAAGAGACGCAATATCAAATCACGTTCCTTTAAAAAAATTAAACGTTTTCTAAATAAATATCTTTCTTTACTAAGTGTGGATAAACATTTAACAAACGTCAAAAACATTACGTAAAAATAAAACCAAAATTATATTTACAAGGCTTAAAATTTGTAGAAATTCGCATTAGGACGTCCGTCACGTATAAGTAACTCGGTCCATATATGAAACTTTTAACAAGCACAAATTTTGAAGATGATTTACATTGTGCCCTTTTTATACGTTAATGCGACATTTTGTTTTCATAAATATTTTTATGGTTCCTCATTCTATAATACCTACGGAATCATAATTAACTTAGTAAAATAAACGATGTTCTGTATAACTTTTTGTTTATAGGCACAGTTTCTCACTGTAGATGCGACGGTTGTGAGGTCGATTCCCACTTAGAGGAATGAAATATGTTCATTTCTCGCTCGTCTTCAAAATTGAGTGGAAAGTTAAGAACTGAGTGCCTTAATGGAAACGTAGTGCTTTAACACTACGCCCTCAGGTTGCCTTTGCCTAACCTGTTACGCGCGGGATACAGCGTGAAGCTCTAAAAAAAGAAGACAACGGAACTTGAGAGTAGTTTCTCTCTGCTTAAACTGTTATGTATCCTACATAAGGAAGAAGCGAGAAGTTACAAAAAAATATTCTTTGAGAAATTATCAAGTTCAAAGTACCGACAAAACTAGAAACATATGTCTTGTTAGCTACGCGTGATTTATTACCTATTATATTCGAGATCATTTAGTAAAGAATAATGTTTGATCAACTTCAAAGGTAAATATTTTAAATAATAGGAAAATTCTCACAACCATCGGCCGGAAGGATAAAGGTAATTCTGAGAAATTATTACCGCGTAATCAACGTTATAATGAATGTTTGTGGGTGTATCCTTACCTTAGAATGTAAGCACATTCTTATCACACTTGTTTCTTACTATATTTACTTCATTTGTTTATTTTAAAAAATACTTTACCCTATTTTCCATAGCAGGATAGGTAGAGGGAACCTAATGTTAAGGTCTATCATCTGCATTTTCCAAGATTGTGTGTCAAGTGGGTGTGAATCGAATGCAAAAACTTTTCGTTTTTTATTTTGTAATTTCATATTGTAATAATTAAAATTGTAATATATGTATACTATTATGATATTTGACAGCTACACGTAGCCTAGACGACAATACAATAACATGGTATAATCGAGCTGATCTGATGATGGAGCCAGGGTTGGAGTTTACTCTTGAATAACTACCAAATATAACTCCGAATACATTTATATTACTTATAGCACTTTGAAACTTGAATTATATGTTAATAAAACTGTTCTGTAATGTTCCTATACCTGATGTAGTTTCTTTTCGTTTGTGTGAAAGTCTAAGTGAAGACGGTATAATGAGTGTAGTGGTGCTTTATGTGGGAACAGATTACCGGTCATTATTGCGTGAATTATGGATCGTTGTTGCGATCTATAAAATTTACAACATTATTCAACAAGTTTAAAAATTTAAACCATTTCATCCATTTTGACATAAGAGAATTTGTTCTAGAAAACACGTTGCGTGCTATTCAAATATCTAGAAATTATATCCACAGCTAGGTGCCATCCGATTGCCATCTTTATAATATAATGAAACACAATATTTTACGTCAATTAAGAAATAGTACATGTGAATTTTACGACAATTGTTCTGAATATAGATGTTTTTTTCATCATCATCATCATCCTTCCAACAGATTTCGATGATGGCGTCTAATTTTTTGATATAGCTAAAGGAAATTTCAATGTCTATGGTTCAATTATATTAATGTTTTTTCTTTTTACATTCTAACACCAAATTTTACCCTCAAAGGTTTGAGATGCAAAAATCTACGAAATACATAGTAATAGCATCCAATAAATTTTCCTGTTTACAATAAAACATTGTTCCAACTTCTACATATCTTGATTATTTAATTATACTATAATTTATAGTGGTACTATGAACATGGCAAATTTCTAGGACTAAGGTAGTTTATTATACGTTTAGATATTTCCCAGTAATTCTCATCATCCTAATTGATGGTTTTCTCGTTATAGGTAGAAATATTGTATAATTGATTATTTATCCATATTGTAAAATACGTTAAGTTGTCTGTCAATTTTCTATGACGCTGGTGTAGGGCAATCAGAAGCATGTCCAATTGTTAATGGGCTTATTGATATAGTATTATATTTATTTTCATTCTAAAACGAATGTTTTTGTTTTATAAATAAATCATATCAGCTTCACGCTATATCCCGCACACAGCAGAGTAGACAGAGGTACCCTAATGTTAAGACACTCCGTTTTCCAGTTTTCGCCGAATTCTTAAAGCATAGCGTGTATTGAAAATTCAACGCCGCATTTTGCCTGAGACCAGGGCGAAGAAATCAAAATATAAATTTAAATAAATATTTCATTTTCTCTAGTAGAGATCGAACTCACAAACAGTCGTGTTTACATTCACACATTGTGCCCCTCGCCAAGACTGGCCTCATACAATTATTGTCTAATAAAAAATTTCATAATTTTTTATATGATAATATATAATTAAACTCTTTTGTAAATTTTTGTTAGTTGCTAAAGAACATCATTTTATAACATAAAAATTTATAGATAAGGAATATTCAAATGTATTTTAAAATTATAATCATTAAGTATAAACTTTCGTATATATTTCGTATTTCGTAAATCTCGGATCACGCATTTATTTAGGCTTAAACTATAATATATTGATAAAACACTAAGAAATTAGAGAAACTAAACTGAAGGAAATTTTATAATAATATTTTTATTTCCACGATCGACGACGACGATAATTAGAAAACGCGTGGCGTAGAGTACCACTTAACTCTCAATACCTCAAGAATTCACACTAGGTTCCCAAGTTTCCTCAACCTACTCTGCTATATACGGAATACAGCGAGAAGCAAAAAAAAATCAATAACCAATTTATACACTGAATGGTATCCCCTAATATATCATTCTACAAAGCCCGGAAGGCGTCAAAACAACAGATAAGTGAAATATTAAGTAAAACTTTTTATTATATGAAATTTTGTCTATAACAAACATCTAGGCATAGATTAAACTGACAATAATTTTCACGTTCCGACGTTTCCTAACACTGCATTATACTCATAGATAAGCATCTGCTCATATCTCTAGACTTTAACTAAATTGCACATTGTTAGTGGGATACTTATTACAATAAGATGGTTATCCATATCGAGAACTAATATATTTTCCGTTATCTCCACAGCTTTAGTGTTTTGACACTCTGTAATCCACTTTTTGTGTAATTGCGTGTTGCGTGGCGGAGTGAAATGCAGTGGGGAAATGAAAATATTTTTAATTATAATCATGCCCCTAAGTGGAGTTTACACCCACAAAATATATTAAAATTTATTATAAAAAAATATTTAAAAGCATTTTTTTTTAACTCACATCTTTGTCAACTTCCCTTTTTTTGTAAAACAGAGACAACCTTCTTGTATATTTACCTACCCTGCTTTATCCGGGACACATTGTGAAGCTAAAAAAAATCACTTCTTGTAGATGAAGTACCTTAACTTGTTTCATTGTCAATAATGGCTATAATTTGACGCGAATACCAGTATTTGCATTAACGTAAGCGTCGCGGGGGGCGCGTCGCTTGCGGTCGGAACATGGTAGCACACCAACAATGGTATACACATTTTTTATGGGATTCGATACTTTGATTGATTTATGGTTTGAATAATAATTATCAACTAAGTGGATAAATAATAATTCATTTCTAAATTTAAAAGCAATGGTTTTTTATTGGGGAATTAATAATTTTATCGTACTCGCCAACAGCTCTGTTAAGACACAATGCGCAGTTTAATTCCACCGTTTACTTCCACCGTCGGTTTTCACCATGCTACATACTACTGTGTAAAACGTGATGCTGAGATAAAATTATTATAGTACGATTATGAATAATTTCTGAAATATGTCCTATATGCATAAATATTTACAATCTCAAGATAATTTATACTAAATAAAATTTGTTTTTTTTTTCAGGAACCTGGAAACCTAGCCTTAAGACACTCACTACGACATTAACGTATTTCACTTTCCGTCGAATTCTGTAGGAATTGCGTATTGAGTGGTGGAACTCAATGCCGCGCTTTGCCTTGTTACTAGCACGAGGAAAGTGAAAAATTTAATATTTTAATTTTTCTTGCTTTGGCAACGAGTGATATTTCATTTTCACGAGTAGGAATCGAACTCACAATCTGTCGCGCATACAACCGCACGTTTGTGCCCCTGCGCCACGACTGGCCTAATAAAATAAATTTTTACTTTTAAAATCATCAAGTTTACAGCAAAGGTACGTTCCACTTGTTCTCTGTCAGTGTCGACTGTCGCGTCGTATCAGATGCGCCAATAAGTAACTCGCAAGGACTAGTGCCTATCAAATATCCATCTATAAATTCGATCTAAGCGTTTATTCTACTTTATTCTACTGTTCATTTAGACAATAAAATATTCAGAAATA
The DNA here is from genome assembly GCA_018230445.1 of Heliconius hewitsoni. Taxonomy (NCBI): domain Eukaryota; kingdom Metazoa; phylum Arthropoda; class Insecta; order Lepidoptera; family Nymphalidae; genus Heliconius; species Heliconius hewitsoni. Next base: position 340 of record DWAN01006745.1, on the reverse strand, counting down.
ATTGTAGATACAAATTTATAAAGTAAGCGCTTGACAGGATTGTGGGTTCGATTCTCGGATATGTGAAACAATGACAGTGTATTTATATGATGATCTTTATTGTCAATAAAAAAATCAGAGGATCGAATTAATATACAGTTCAGTAATATTCCAATTTATTTGTAGTTATTATTGTTTTTTTTTTCGTTTAAATTTATGAAGAGACCTTCGTAGTTTAGCAGTATAGAGTTTGATAGTAAGCACGGCGGTTGTAAATCCGATACTAACCGGAGGATTATTTTGTGTGAATTTTGTGTGAACTTTACACTCATCCAACCATCATAAGATACTTGTGAATTAT
>DWAN01006744.1:0-10252 GCA_018230445.1 Heliconius hewitsoni | reverse complement strand
CCTCGAGTGGGGATCGAACCCACAACCAGCCGGTTTTACAGTCACACTTCGTGCCACTGCGCCATGACTGGCCTCAAAGTTACACTCAAAGTAAAAATATATTTTTACCTTGTAATTTTAAATAAGAACACTGGAAGTATATTACACGTACTCGTATGTGTTTTAAAATAAACACTAGAGGTCGTTCTGAGTAACTACTATGCAAGCCATACCGACTTGTTTATGTTTGTCATTGTAGTTTCTGAATGTCAGTCATGGTGACATAAATTATAGAGCCTTCCGTTATTTTATTATATCTTTTCGTAAAGGTGAAGGCCGAACTACGGAGGTTAATTTTTTTGCAATTTTTTCTCAACCTTTTAAATTGTTAAGTTCAAAAGGAAAATATTAAATTAAAATCAGTTTCAAGCTGTATCGCGCGCACAGCAGTATACGTAGAGGGAACCTAGTGCTGAGACATTACCATTTTCCACTAAATTCTGAAGGCATTGCGTGTTGAATGGTGGAATTCAACGCCGCGCTTTGCCTTGACACTAGAATACAAAAAAAATATATAAATTTACTTAATAATTAAAAAAATATTTAAGTTCCTTAGTGTAGCAGTTAGTAGAGTAGTTATAATAAATATAGCATAATACAACATAATTTAAATAAATCTTTATGTTTTGTTTACCTCCTATGGTGGAACGCTACTATTTAAATATTCATAATGATAATGACATCCGCTATATTTGTATCTCGTTGCTTCGAATCTCTCATTTTCAGTATTAAATATATATTTTTAGATTAACATCACAATTCTTTGTAATATAATATATAAAAATATTTTTTTACGATAAATAATGAGTAATTGTATCTTTTTTAAAAAAAAATAATAGAATGATTTAACATCTATTAATTTAATGCAACCTGCATTTCTTGTTTCATGCTATACTTATAATCTTGTTTATTTAAACACTACACTACGTGGCACAAAGTATGACTGTAAAACCGACCGGTTGTGGATTCGATCCCCACTCGAGGAAAGGAAATATTTACCTAAATTTATATTTCCATTTCTCCGCAACTAAAAAAACTTGCAATGCCTCCAGAATTTGGTAGATAGTGGGGAACGGAGTTCTAGGTTCCCTCTGCCTACTCTGCTGTTTGCGACATACAGCGTAAAGTGAACTGATTTGTTTGATTTAATTTAAATACTATATATACTTTCTTCTTATATAGATTTTCCACTATTTGTATTATGTGTAATGAAGTAGATATTATTATTATTATTATTATTGTTCTTAAATAAAACCCATAGATGTTCTTAAACGAGAGGCTATAAACGTAATAATATTATTTTCTCTCTACATTAAAACCAGCTCTTCATTTAAATGTAAAACAAGTTACATTTAATTTGTTATAGTTATGAATATTTTACTTTACGCCGACCGGTTTCTACTGAAGCACTCGTCTGACAACATAGTTGTTGGGATTTTGCTGGTACACCATATATGAACTAACTATCGAGTATTAACTAGAAAATATTTTAATTTACATATTTTTTATTTAATACTCTTAATTTTTACTTACATTTTAATGTAAAAAATGTAAGCCAATAATAACTAAGGTTATACAAAGAGAATATTCAACCAAACTGACAAAGTATTTATCGAATCGAATATTTATACTTTGCATTTATTGAATACATAAAGTGTCAGTTTTTGAAATTTATGAATAAATTTAATTGTTTTTCAAACAGAACTTTATATTGTGACTCATAAAAGTAGACCTTATAGGGTACCTGATGACGGTCAATAATTTAGGATTTTAAAAATTTGAATAGTGCAATAAATAAATAAATAACTTTTTTTATATTATATATATATGTAACGATTTATAAATTATATAAAAAAAACTTGTTTATAAATAATCATACCTTTACGCATAAATTTTGTACCTATATTTATATATGTTAATCAATGCAACCATTATTATTTTATTATTCCTTATCGTCACACTGATTATCGGAGGAATTCTCTCTTTCTCTTTCCACCCGTTTAATGATTTACAGATTAATGTATTTAGGTATATTTGAGTTTTAAATGTTAATAATATTATAAATAACGACCCAAATAACTGAAGAATCATGTTAGATTTTTTTACATATTAAAGACATCAACGCGTTTTAATAATATTAGTGAAAAAATGACGATTATTTTTACTAATGCTACTTAATATTTAACGTATGCTTGAGTATAATTTTAATATAATAACTGAGATCACAAAATATTTATATATCACACATCACAAAATATATAAATAGTTTTTCTGAGCAAATAAAAAATTTATATATCCGTAAATCTCTTGAGTACACAGCCCCTTATTATAATATTAGTAGAGAATATGGCATAACAGTAACCTATTAAATTATATATATTCTCGCTGTATCCCACACATGGCTCAGAAGGCAGAGGGAACCTGGGAATCTAGTGTTGAGACACTTAATTAAAATATTAAATGATGCACTTCCATGAGTGGGAATCAAACCCACAACCTGTCGCGCTTACAGTCCCACGCTTGTGCCAATGCGCCACGAGTGGCCTCACAACATGATTATAAAATTAATTAATTAATTGTTATCGTAGAATAATATAATAATAAAATTATATTTACAATAATTACCCTTGTTTAATAATAATTAATATAACAAGATGTATAAAAAACGACATAAATGAGTATCAATGTTTTCTTCGCTTGGACAGTTTCTGAGATATATGTGTATCATATATAATACGTTATACATCCGCAAGCATACTTATTGACTGAGATCACGATCTATAGGTCAATTATTAGCTCAGCTACAAAGTATACTTCGTTAAGGATTTTTCAATTTTGACATATGTCGAACATTTTAGAGGATAGATAGATAGACAAGCATGTGTCAAATAACAGTGTTTATTACTTTATGTTTATGTTTATTTTATGTTTATTATTTTATTTTATCTTCAAGTCGTCAGGTGTTAATGTGGTGGTTGTGGTTTCAGTCCCAGCTCGTGTAAATCAATGGTATTATTAGTTCTTTTTGATCTTAAAATTTTGGGTGAAATATTGGATTGGTTAGCCTATGAGGAAACAATAAATAAAAAACACGGTTAAGAGACTCGCCCATCGAGGCGACTGTAGCAATTTCAGGATTGTGGGACAAGAAACTTATAAACATTGAGAAACTTAAGATTAAAACATATATCCATATAAGCTTATTTTGTATGAAATGAAATACAAATTTAAATTTGTATCTAGTTAAATAAATATCTTAAAAATGTTCTAAAAATATATACTTTTCGGATTATTCCTTTATTTGTGTCTCACTTTATGGCTACGGGAAGTACAACAAAATGGTCCTTAATAGTTCGGTTTTACCCTTTGGGGGACAAAGCCTTCAAAATTAAACAAATAACTCTTCTCTGAGTAGAAATCGAACCTACATTAGGTACCTAATGCTTCTACATATTATATATGAATACTAGAGAATTATTAGTACAGAATAGTATTCAAATTAGACACTTTAAACTCATCTTAAATTCACAACCCAGAACATTAGATGTTATTATATGACTTTTTATGATTTAATGACTACAAGTGTACTTTACATATCTAAATATGTATTAAAATGAAAAACAAATGATATTTAATTTTAAATCCAGTGATGTCAACTTATAAAGAAAATAATTTATTTTAAAATCCATTGTTTCGTCTCTCGTCTTTTTACAATGCCAAGTTTATATATATCAACAACATAATGTTAAAATGGCCTTGTAAGTTGTATGTACGTATTGCATGTATGACTTTATTAATATACTTCTAGAAACAATGCGACTTCTTTATATATTAGTTCTGATGTGTAAGTTTTTTTTAGCTTCACATTGTATGTAGGCAGAGAGGATCTAGTGGTAAGACACTCCGTTCCCCATTATTTCGTCTTGTCAAATTTGGAAATATTATTTAATGCAAGAATATTATTATATTCTTTAATCGAGAAAACTTCTATGTTATATGGTGACTAAGTACCTACAGCGTTAATTTCCCTCATTGAGTACGTCTTTATTTATATATAAATACAGACGTACTCAATGAGGATATAATACACATTCATCTTTTCTTACTTTGGAAATGTAGAATTAAATATCTTAAAATTAAATTAAATCAGCTTCACGCGGTATCCCACACACGATAGGGTAGGCAGAGGGAAAGTAGGGAGGGTGTCTTAATACTAGATTATACACTCCGTTCCCCGTTTTGCGCCGAATTCTGGAGGCATTGCGTGTTGAGTGCTCAACCGCGCTTTGCCTCGACACTTTGGTTATATTTTCATTTCTTCGCCTTGCCGAAGAAATGAAAATATAAATGTAAATTAATAATTGATCTCCTCGAGTGGGGATGGAATCCACAACCAGTCGATTTAACAGTCACACTTTGGGCTCCTGCACCACGACTGGCCTCAAGCGGCGTGAAGCTGTAAAAAAAAAATTAAAAAATCTTTATCATTACATACAAATGGTATTAACATCTATAGCATACTTTTATAATAGATCTAATAGATTATTATAAAAGAATGTTTCATATTACTTGCGCTTACATATTCTAGGAATATTATAAAGCGATTTTAGTTATCATTCAATTAAGCGGCAATAAAAGGTCACTGGCAACATTACTGGCATATAAATAATAACTATGACGAACGATACCCATACCGGATCTGAGTGAAGGCTTGGAAATGAGTCCATTTGTGTTACTAATAGATTTAACATTATAATGACGGTTTAACGTCATAATGTCTATATTTATCTATTTATAAAAATAAAATAAAATCAGCTTCACGCTATGCCGCCAGAAAAAAAAAAAAATTAATAAATAATGAATTATTCATTTCCTCGGCAGTAGGGAATCGAACCCACAACGCGTCGTCTTACATCCACAACCTTGTACCTTGCACCTGCTACTAATAGTACATTATACTGACAGCCTAACGTCATATCCCCACGAACTCTGTGAAAATAATTTATAATGATTTGTTTTTAATTATTTAATATTAATTGTAAATTAATTATTTTTACAATTAGTGGAATTATCTAGAAACGCATCCTCTTTTAAAATATGTTATTTTTATTAATATTGTTTTATAAATATTGCATAATAAAATTTTTTTTTTATTGTTCTAAGAAAATTTTATAAGGATGTCTCTGTCTACTTTTATTTAAAACACATAAATAAAAACAAATTTTATAAAAAATGTACAAAACAATCCTTACAAAACTGCGGTTTATATTAAATATAAATATTTTCACGTAGCGTCTACAGTGATTAGTCATTGTTATCTTTTATAAAAAAAGAACAAAAAGGAACATTATAAGTTTACATACTATCATGTACATACTATACATATTATTTGTTATTGTATTATTTAATTGCCATATATTATTGTTGAAGTGAAGAAATATTTGTTTTTTTAACTTCACACTACATCTCGGCGTTCCCACTTTCCGTCCAATTCTAAAGGCGTTTCGTATTAAACGACGGAACTTAACGCCGCACTTTGTCTAGTTACCAGAACGAGTATACGATTTTTTTAAATCATTCATTCTCCTCCACAATCTGTCGCTGTCGTAACATAGGGGCACAGCTAATTTGTTTTTAATATTTTTTATAAAATATTTTTGTAACTTTCCAGGAGAGAATCCGGTCACAGAGGCGTGTCTAGGATGTATATGCCAAGCGGTGTCTGGCTGTAAAGCAGGTTTGACCTGCGACGGAGACGCTTGCGGTTTGTTCCGCATAACTTGGGCGTATTGGGCCGACGCTGGCAAGCCAACCCTGGATGGAAGGTCATCTGATGCTCCTGATGGTAATTATTTTGAAAATATGTAATATGTATTGTTGTGGAGAAAAATTTAAATTGGTATTATCGTTTTTAATGTTCTAAGAAAACCCTTAAATATTAAAATTGATGTCGTAATTTCTTAACATAATCTCGTGTGATAAATATGAAAACAATCAACGACTACTTGAGTAAATAGGTAATATTATTTAATCTATAATTTTAAACATTTTCATATGAAACGATTTTATGATATTATAATTCCAATCCAATCCAAAAATTCATTCCAATCCGTAAATTCCAAAAGTATTCATATGTTATTTGTGTGTTCATAAAACAACAAAAATTAAAGTAAAACATCGTGTGAGGTCACTTCACTTTACTTCAATCTTGATCAATGAAAGACAAGTCATTTTAGGCACTAATTTAAAAGCAAGTTCCATTATTGATGATATAAGGAAAAATATTAAGTCGTAAATAAATACATACTTAAATATCAGGGTTATATTATGTTTTCGGAATCGATAATAATGATATAAGAATGAGTAAGCATTGACCGTGGTGGGATCATCCAAGGTTCCACTCTCTAGGCCAAAGCTGAATCACAAATTATCAGTATCTGAATGTGATTAAAAATATTTTTATCGAGACTCGAGACTTCCCATTTTTGGAATCCACTTTTTTTCATTCAAACTTAATAAAACTATTTATAAAAATAAAGTAGTAAAATACTTAATTATTAACTTCGTCGAATCAAATAAGAAAATATATGTAAGTACTTAACGAATCTGTTACTTTATTTACAGCATACCCAAGTTGTACCAACGACCCTTACTGCGCAGCTCGTGCTGTCCAGGGATACATGAGGAAATTCGGACAGGTAACACTACATTTTTTATTTCTCCACTTTACGAAAAATAAATATATTTTTATACCTTCACGATATATATTGCAAGCGGCAGGGTAGATAGAGGGAATCTAGTGTCAAGACCGTACTCCTCTGTCCCTCTAATTTTCTCTCTAAAATGTTCATTGCGTGTGGAATGCCGGATGGCAGATCATATAACCACAACGATTAAATAAAAATAAATCACTCCCCATCATAGGAATCGAAACCCACAACCGTCGCATTTACTTTAATCAATTGTATCCTTTACTTCATGGAGAGAAAAGAAAATATATTCTTTTTTTTCACTTATGACTTCAGATGACCAAAATATATTGTGTCAACGTCATATTCATTATTTTAGAACAAATTAAACTGTTATTGCGAGTAATGACGACTTAACTACAAGTTACCCGTACTCATAGTTTTTAAATATATGTAAATCTGTGGGTGGTTTGTATGTAAGAATGTCTTAATAGGACTAAAATAATAGAAACGTGAGATCATTTTACTCACAAGTGGATATGTAAACAAAAACAGTTGATAATTTCTGCGTATCTAAAGGTTATAAGTTATAGATAGATAAAGGAAATCAGAGCTATCTAGGTCATGTAAATTATTCGAATCGCAACATTGCTTGGGTAGATATTCTTATCAAAATTAAAAAAACAACACAATACATTAAAAGTGAACTAAATTTGTAAATTTTTTTTTAATGATAAATTGATTATTAAAGCTATCAATAACATATTAGATAGACAAAAAATATAAGCATAATATATTTTTTTTCTCAGGGTTTTCCTCATATTACGAAATTGAATGTGTAGATATTTTCAATATTTTTTTCTTTATTTTACATTTAGGAAAGAAAAATATTTATTTGGAAAACTTATAAAAATTTGAGCGTAGCTGGATTTGATCCCGGGCTTCTCGGAAGCCGTTCAAACGACCGCCAGAATGGCGGAACGGCTTAGTGGTTTTTTATACGTTTTCTAAACAATTATGAATGAGTACACATACATTAAAAAGAAATCTTGTAAATTATTGCGTTTTCTACTTTTTATCAAATCATAGGCAGAACCAAGAAAAAAATATTCTATAAGTAAACCACGAGTGATTTTCAAACCCACAAACATCTTGATAAGCACTGCACTGGGCCACAACGAAAAAGTATTAGCAGTATTATTATTAGTATTAGTATTAGTATTAGTATTTATTCTTTGAAAAATTGGCTTCAATGAAATTCGTTGCAGTCTAACAAAACTGTAAGAACCCATGACATTTAAATGTAACAAAACAATCTCTGTATTGTATTTGGTATAATTCATTCTAAATAATTTGCATAATCGTTCAACATTAACATTGTCGAATACCTGGTGAGTGATGTCACGAAACTAGTTTAGTCCTCGCGGTTTTTTGACCCTCAAATGTCACTTGTGTAAAATTGAAGCATCATTTTTTTGGGTATTGTTAATTAAAACATAGGATATCTATCTAACAGGATGTAGTTAATAAAAAGAATAAATATTTATAACTCATTTTAAAAAAAATTAAAGTATTATTCCACACTTAATACAAACAAAAATTTGTACGTATACGTAAACGGCTCAGCGGTCAGAGTGCTTGGACGGTTTTGAAGAGGCCAATGTTCAAATTCCGTTATGTTGAAAAACACACACAGAAAAGCCTAATAACATATGTATATATAGGTAACAAGTTAAAAAAATATCTATCATGTTAACTATGTTCTAAGCCACGCCAAAACTATATCATTTTTGACTGTAAATAACCAAATATGATCAAATGAAGATAGACGTGGCGCAGGGGCACAAGCGCGAGACTATACCCACTCGAGGGACTGAAATATTTAATGTTTTCATTTTCTTCGCTATGGCACCAACGCAAGAGCCCGGCGTTGAGTTCCGCCACTCAACAATGCCTCGAAAAAATCGGCAGAAAATTGAAAAAGGAGTGTATTAACACGGTACCCCCTGCCTAGCCTTCTATATACGAGATACAGCGTGAAGCTAATAAAAAAAATACCAAATACTAAATAAACTAAAATTAATATGACCACATCGATAATCTATCTAAATTATCATATATTTTTGTTTTTCAGGACTGCAACAAGGATGGTAAAATCGACTGCCTCGACTTCATGGCAATCCACAAACTGGGAGGATACGGGTGCTCCGGGGATTTACCTTTCCAATACGTAAACGTTTTTAATCAGTGTATCGAGTATGTGTCCTCATACCAGGGCTGATGTCATTGCTCCTTGCTGATTTCCTTTGTGATGTAATTCTTTATAAGTATAAAATAGTTTTAACCGAAAATGATGTCATTTATTTGATTGGAAATAAAAAAATACGTTACATTTGAGTACATTTTTAGATCTGTAAGTTATTTAGTAAATGAAAGAAATGATTTACAAGATTAAAATAGTCATTTTAATAGCAATCGAAATATATTTTTCATAATCTACTTAGTATTTAAAATAAAAATATTTATAATATTTTCTACTCGTTTTATTTTACTCATTCATTTTATATTAACAAAAGAGCTAGGGTTGTCAATGTTTATTTTAGAAGGTATAAATTGAAGTAGTATAAAAACAAAAAAATAATAAAAATTAAAATATTATTTCTGTAAAACTATTTAAGAAAAAAAAAAACCAGAGGTGGGTGGAAACTGGTTGTGGGTTCAATTCCTACTCGAGGAAATAAAATATTTATTTGCATTTATATTTTCATTTCTTCGCTCTGGTGTCGAGGCAAAGCGCGGCGTTGAGTTCCGCCACCCAACACTAGATTCCACAGTTTCCTCTGCCAATGGGCTGGAAGGTAGGAAGTAGGAAGAGAGGTCCGATACCCACCACAAAAATTGTACTAACAAAAAAAATACCAACGTTTACACGAACTTCCAATAGTAGTAGAGGCACACGCGTGTAACTGTGTACGCAACGGGTTGTAAGTTCGATTCCTACTCGGAAAATGAATTGTTTAATATTTTCATTTATTCGCTCTGGTTTCGAAGCAAAGGGCGGTGTTTTGAGTTCTGCCGTTTAACACGCATTGCCTCCAGAATTCGACGAAAACTAGGGAGCGATTAACATAACCTCTTACATGTGGGATATAGCGTGAAGTTGAAAAAGAAAATTTTTATCTTTGTAATACTTCATAAAGTATAAGTAGAGAACACCATCGGGAAAACTCGAGTGTTGCGCGCCACACCAGCGTAAAGCCTATATGAGCTCTATTTCGACCTCAATGAACAGTGAAGCAGTGAACGTGCAGTTAATGAAATACAGCATTTACACAAATAAAAGAATAATAACGTTAAGGATAAAATACTACTAAATTATATATACTATAATAAAATAAATAAAGTCAGCTTCACGCTGTATCTCGCACACAACAGGGTAGGCAGAGGGATCCTAGTGTTAAGACACCGAGTTCCCCACTTTCTGCCGAATTCTGGAGGCATTGCGTGTTGAGTGGCAGAACTTA
>DWAN01006743.1:0-10253 GCA_018230445.1 Heliconius hewitsoni | reverse complement strand
TATATATATATATATATATATATATATATATATATATATATATATATTGTTTATTTTATAATACCATTAAGGCTCGAGCGTACGACTGTGTACGCGGTAGGTTACGGGTTGAATTCCTATGTGAAGAAATAAAATATTCAATATTTTCATTTCCTTTCGGCCACTCAACACGCAGAAGTGTAGAACGGAAGGGAGGCAAGAAGGGAACGGGAATATCTTAGTTTCAGCGTCTAAATTTTATAAGCCCTAGCAAAAATTAGAATTCATTTCAAGTAATAGATATGTATATTAATACATTGCGTATTCGTCGAAGCGTCGAGTTGTAATTCAATCAGGCATTAACATAATGTTATTATTGCTCTCGCGCATTTCAAGGCTATTTTGATATATGAGACGAAGAGCTTATTTATTTTTTTAATCTTCACTTCATACCGTTTAATTGCAGAGTGCATATAGTATATTGTTATTTATTCAAGTATGAGGTTATAAAAAAAACATGTAAATTTCATATTTTATCTAATAAGATCAGCTTAATAGAGATTAGATAAAATTGTGTAAGAAAACACCTAAAGTTTTGTTTAACTAGGTTGTCCTGCAAAGGTAGGTATTACAGACACTCCGTTCTCCACTGTTCGCTCAAATTCAAATGGTTTTTTGTTATAGCGGAACATATCGGGGTGGGGACATAAAAATAATTTAATAATAAGCTTGCGCCAAATGGGAATCGAAAATTATGGGTAAATTATTTACAGTATATGAAGCTTACGCTCTTCTCAAACCGTACAAGGGACTTCTTCATTGAACTCGTAACAAGTACAATGAAGAACAGAGAGATGAAGAACATCATCAGACCCGACATGATTCATCTTCTTATGGAAGCCAAGAAAGGTATGTTTATTTTTTTTTTGAAACTACTTCTCCGGTTAGTGAGATTTTTTTATTTCAGGTTTTTTCAAACTATGCTAACAAAATGAAAACTGATAAAAGATCATATTAAAATTTAAGGCAAAATAGATCACTTACTTAAATACTTTTATAATAATATAAATAAGTCAATTTCAAAGTAACTTTATGAAATAGACAATTAATGTCAATTAATAGGTAATCAAAATAATAGGTTTTGTTCGTATAGTAATTGTTTACAAAAGTATAGAAGTTATATACTTAAGCACTTGAGATAATACAGTAAAATGTGAATAGCATTTATAAATATAAAATGGACAGTCTTGGCACAGCAGCAATGTCTGGTAGTAAACGTAACTCTTGTGGGTTTAATTTCCACACGGAGGATTGATTTATTTTCAACTAACGACCGACTCGCGGCTTCGCCCGCCACGTATAATAATTTTATTATTCTGTATTTACCAACTTATTATAGCTCAGGCCAGCCCCATTTAAAACCTAGGGCCTACACATATACGTAACCATAGCCTAAGTTTTGTTTAGGTCCAATAAATTTTAAAATATCCAATAATATTTTGTTAACAGGACGACTCGCGCATGAAGAGAAAGCAGGAAACGACGTAGTACAAGACACTGGATTCGCTACCGTTGAAGAATCAGCCGTCGGCAAGAAGTCAATCGATAGAGGTTTGTATGAAATTGTTGTAATATTCAAAATTCTTATACAATTTTAAAACGCACGCAAGTAACGCACTGCCACATTTACGATATATTTTACAGAAACTATTAGCTATTTACATCAGCTTCACGCTGTATCCCGCATACAGCAGGATAGGCAGAGGGTAGCTAGTGTTAAGACGAACTAGAGCGAAGAAATGAAAATATAAATATAAATAAATATTTCCTCGAGTGGGATCGAACCCACAACCAGTCGCCACGACTGGTCTATTAATAGCGATTAGCTATTAATAGTGCAAATATTTTTTTTGTTCTGGCACTTAAGAAAAGTACAATTTGACACCATATCTGTTACTTAAATATTTTTTAGCTAATTAATCAAATTGTTATCTCTGGACTATTTGATACAGATTATTTTATCATCATTCTTTTAAAGCGTGCCATCGGGGAGTCCCCCGGTAATAGATAGTCGTCATTTTGAGGATCTATCATCATTAGTATAATTGCAACAAAAATATGCATAAATTTACTATTTGAGCTGAATCTTTTCTATGTTTTGAATTTTCACCACGTAAATTAAACACAATATCAAATTCTCACAATAAAAATTTACCTTTCCATACTCTTATCAACTTTAATTTTTTTTTTTTACTATAAAGTATGAGAAAATCATGCCCTATATTTTTTTATTGCTAACATAATGTTATTGTTTGTAAAAACGATATTTAATGTGTCCGTCTATAATAAACATTTTCTTTTCTAGCTTGGTCTGACAATGACCTAACAGCTCAAGCAGTACTATTCTTTATCGCTGGCTTCGAAACTATATCTACAGCGATGTCGTTCGCATTACACGAACTGGCCGTACACCCTGAAGTGCAGGACAGATTGGCGAAAGAGATTAGAGAGCAAGATGCTAAGAATGATGGCAAATTGAATTTCAATGCTATACAAAGCATGACTTATATGGATATGGTGACATCAGGTGAGCTACCATTTTATTTGTAGAACGAAGAATTTATGAAGAATTTTATTTTGTAAATACACACTAACTAGCCTTTGTTAATTGTTTACATCTATTTACTTCCTCCTACGAAATGAAGATAAACCAGATAAAAATCTTAGGTGAATTATATTTTGCAAATGCTTATGACAACCAGTGGTTACTTGACGTTTTTTTTTTCAAATTAGTATTTGAAATTATTGTTTAACATCGCCATTAATTAAAAAATATAAGGCAGTATACTCGTATTCACTTGAAATAATTTGAATGCTGCGAAGTTATATTTTATTCTTTGCTAAGTATATGTATATATTTCTTTTATTTCTAGAGGTTCTTAGGCTTTGGCCTCCAGTAATGGCCTTGGACAGAATGTGTGTCAAAGATTACAACATGGGTAAACCTAACAGCAAAGCAACCAAAGATTTTGTTGTAAGTATACGTTGTTATTTCCACAGAACTGCCATTATGTATTTAATAATTAAAGGGTTTTAGTCTACGTAATTCCGTAAATATTCATCCGAGATCCATCTCTGATTGAGATATAATAAGTCATATATACCTTTTCATTTTGGTGTTCTTAAGAATTTTCTTAAAAATCCGCTTCGTACGTTATTCAAGGTCAAAAGTAAAAATATCTAATTTTAAGGATTATCATAACAATAATCTATATCTATCTATTCTCGAGCTATAGAGGCGTGGTGTAGAGGCACCACAGTGTGCCTGTAGACACGACTGGTTGTGGGTCCAATCCCCACGCGAGGAAATAAAATATGTATTTAAATTTATATTTCTATTTCTTTGCTCTGATGTCGAGGCAAAGCGCGGTGTTGAGTTCCGCCACTCAGCACGCAATGCCTCCAATTCACCGGAAAGTGTGGAACGGAGTGTCTTAATATTAGATTCCCTCTGCCTACCCTGCTGTGTGCAGGATACAGTGTGACGGTGATTTTGACTTTAATTCAAGCTATAGAAACTAAAATAATCGCAACATACTATTTCATATTATAATAATGGCAAATTGTCCTACTGCACCTCCATAGCGACAATTTATATTTAATATTTTTTGTTATTAATACAATAGATGAGAGAAGGTGAAATACTTGGCATCCCAGTATGGAGCTTCCACCGTGACCATCAATACTTCCCAGATCCCCTTAAATTCGACCCTGAAAGGTTCTCAGAAGAGAACAAACATAATATCAACCCCATGGTGTACATGCCTTTTGGTGTAGGCCCTAGAAATTGTATTGGTAAGAATTCTATATGACAATTTATTTATAAAAAACAAATCTGATGCCAGTCGCGGCGCAGAGGCACTAGTGTGCGACTGTAATTGCGGCAGTTTGTGGATTCGATTATCACTCAAGGAATTGAAATATTTATATTTTCACTTTCTCGCTCTGGTAACGAGACAAAGTGCGATGTTGAGTTTCGCCACTTAACATGGAATACTTCTAAATTTTGGCGGAAATTAGGAAACCGAGCGTCTTTATACAAGGTTCCTAGTTTCCTTCTGCTTATATGGGTGGGTCATGTAGGGGATACAGTGTGAAGCTAAAAAAAATAAAGGAATACTGTTTAGTTTTTTACTTGCTGGTTATTTTAAATATCATATAAAAGTATTTGGGTGTTGGAAAAATAGGTAGGTACATCATATTTTATCACAAAGCAAGACCAGACTAAGCGTAGCCTAAATAAATTTAATAAATACGAGCGGGAATTGAAATTACAACTCATATTTACAATCGACTCACAAAAACAACTAACATTGCAAAAAATAATTCTAAGATTAATTATTTATAGATTTTCACTATTTCGATAACAAAATAACCTTACAATCTTATCATTATATATAATTAAAATATTAAATTTATATGACGCATATAAGATTTGCATTATTATTCGTACAAATCATTAATGATTCTAATTATCAAATGACGATAAGTAGGTTCAATGATATCAATACCATCGTCACTGTGTGTTATTGTTTTTGTAAATATAAGTTGTTCATATATATAATTCAACAAAAAATAGACGGCTGATTTTTTTTATTGATTTATTTACTTTTAGGTATTCATAAATTTTCTGTGTCTTTTTGTATTTTCCTCAGACGCCTCCCAAAATGTGTTTAAGAGATTTTGTGTAAGGACATTACGTTATCTATTATTCTGGCCTTTTTTATTTGAAGCACAACTTATTAGATCTCGTTAACCAATGATGTACCTTTTCTCACTAAACATAACCAAATTCATTTTTAAATTTCCTTTCATTTTTTTTCTTTTACGAACTCAGCGCCGCATTATGTATCATACCAAAGCAAAAAAATAAAAAAAAAATCATTCCACCGAATGAGAATTGAACTCAGAACCGTCGTCTGAAGCTGTGCAGCGGATGTGTGAAGATGTGTATATTTCTTTTTCTATCTCCAGGGTCAAGATTCGCCCTCTGCGAGCTCAAGTCCCTCCTATACCAGATCCTACTCCACATCGAGGTGTCACCATCGGAGCGCACGCTCCTCCCCGCCCAGCTCTCCACCGAATCGTTCAACCCGCGAATGCTCGGCGGACACTGGCTTAGATTTAAGATACGAGATTGAAATCTATTAATAATTTATTATTTGCAAGCTTGTTGTTTATTTATTATTATTATTTATATAATTGATTTATTAACCGAGGAGAAAACCTTAGGAGTTTCTAAATGTGACGCATTAACCTTTTATATTTTAAGTTTTTTTAATTTCCACTTTGTTTTACTGCGTGTGGTTAAGATGCACCCCAGATATGATTCCATATGAATTTTGTGTCAATTTATTCAGCACTTTTTGGAAAAATCTACAGAAAAAAATATTAAAAATGAAAAACGTAAATATTTACACGTGTTTGTTGTCCTGTTTGATCTAATTTAAATCCTAATCCGATTTTAAATCCAATTTTACTATAAATTTACAATAAATATCATATTTTTAATGGTCAAACACTTTCAATGTCATTTATTTTACAATATATTATGATTGGATATTGGAATAAAAATATATATCTATTAAATATATTTTATCTTTTGATTTCTAGATTTATATAGTAAAAAATCAGCTTGTATAAGACAGTATACTCAATCTGATCCTATTACAATCGGTCCTCTAAGTATTCTTCTAAGGCTTTTTTAATTTAAATTATTACTCATAATTAACTAAGTTATTAAATTTTGTTATTAGTGGGTAAGGAAAAATAAATGATTTATAATTTATATGATAATTGTTTTATTTTACATAGGTAAATTTTCAAATAAGTCATATCAAATTATATAAATATATAATTTGACAATAGACTGTTATTTCATGCAATACTTTGCTTACAAAAAAAAATTACACGAATTTTAATACATAAAAACGCAAAATGAAGTAACGAAAATAATTTAAATAATGTCAAGTACTAATCATTTGAACTTTCAAAATCGCCATAATGTTATCAGAACCAGCGGAAAATTGGGGTAAAATAAGTAAAATTAGGCTCCCTCTGCCTACCCTACTAAATGCGGGATACAGCGTGAAGGTGTGAGGCATGTTATGTCAAAAATGTCAAACAATCTGCACATTTGTCGTAATACATAAGAGTCATGTGTGTCTTACTCGTAGTTTATGGTAGCGTGGTGTTTTTTTAATTGATTTTTATAATTTTCCATTTCATGTTTAGGGTACCGTAACTCAAAAGGTAAAAACAGAATTCATGTAGGGTCACTTTGTTGTACGTCTGTTCGTCTGTTAAGATCATCATCTCGAGATCGCGTAGAGGTGTCAAGCTAAAATTATGGCTGTGGTATAGTTCTTTGATTATGATTGAGCGTGCCAGTAGAGCACATATAACTTCGCCAATGTCACGTTGTGTGGAGAAAACACGAAGGAGATTGTACGGCAAAAAAGAGATAATGTTAAACAATAGGAGAACGCATGCTTTTAAAAAAAGATCTAGTTAAAAATTGCCTTCACCTATAAAAAAAATAAAATTTATATATACATTATATATATAACACTAGGTTAGTAATAAGAAATATAATACAAAGGTGTTAGCTTACAATTTAACTTTGTTATATTTAATATATTTACAATAAAATTTACATAGAGGACTAAACACAAACACTAACAAACATTGAACATTAAGGGAGCGGGCAAGTTTATGAGGAAGGACAAAAAAGCAAAAATTAATACCAAATATAAGTCTGGTGCCAAATGATAAATTTTTAAATTAAGCAGATTAATTCAATCCTTAAGTCAAAAAAGTGCGGGGAGTCCCCTGTTTTTATACTAAATTAAATTCAATTTTAATGTGATACTTAAGAAATTTATGACTTATTTTATTTAAAAAATATATATAATTTTAATAACAATAACCAGAGAGAATAAAAAAATAAAAAATAAATAAAGTCTGGTCTATAAATAACTTGGCTAAAACACTTACGTGTTCCCCAACAAGTTTAGATCAATTTAGAGGTATAAATTCCGCACCACTTGTGTTTTGTTTATTGGTGATATAATACGTAGTTTGTGTTGAGATTTTTAAAAGTTTGGCTGTGCAAAAATGGCGAGTTATCATTTTTATATTTAATAACGTCCATCTTAAGCCATGTTAATACATGTGCATTGATTTAGTTTTACATTTGCACAACAAATAATATTTTCTTTTCTTCTAATTTTTCAACAATATGATTAATGATTTTAATATAATCACTCCCCCGAATGACAATCAAACCAACAACTATCATGTTAACAATCAAATTGCACCACTATGAGGATGATATTTATACAAAAAATATTTTTTTTAAAAAACAATTTTTATTTATTTAAATAATTTTACTTTTCAGATGATTCTATTAATATGGATAAGTGTCCTCTTTGCAATAATTTGGCTATATTTACGTACAAAATACTCGAGATTTAGTAACTATGGAGTACAACATGTAGGAGTGTTGCCTTTTTTTGGAAATATGTTAAAAGTTATATTTCGCCGAGTTCACTTCGTTACTGGTATAGAGGAGGGCTACCGCATGTTTAACAAGGATAGGTAAGAATTCGTTTTTACCATAGCAACGTAGGCAGAGAGAACCTGGAAACCTGCTGTTATGACACTTTGTCCCCATTTAGACACTTCCGTTCCCTACTTTTCGCCAAATTTATTCATCTATTTTATTCAAATAGACCTTCACATCTTTTATCGAATGAACATGTCGCTACCATTGGTTCTGAAGGCTCTAGGCTCAAACTCTGCTGAGAATGTCCCACAAAAAACTTAAATATTGCTCTTTACAACGTCAATGTTACGATTTAATTATTACATAGACTTGTGATACTTGGGTATTGCGATCATTTGGAAACCAAAGCCAAACTATCCTCAAAAAGAAACTGAAGGCAATAAGCAGAGCAAGACAGTACTTCACGCCAAAACACTAATTGGCACAGTATAAGGTTTGGCTTCATATGGCGTATTTTTTTCATCTCTCGGCTGGTTGATCACATACAATATAGAGCCGTTCGAATCGTTAGGGACACAATGATCTATAAAAGACTTACTGGATTTTCTTAGAGACGTCTCCTCCCTGTGCATTCTCTATTGCATTTATAACGGAGAGTATTTTGAGAAACTGTTCGACCTACTATCTGTCGCCGTCGCCGATTTTTTTATCTGCATAGTACGTACGTCACAAATTCAAATACCATCCACACCGACTGGATACATGGCACTCCATTAATATGCGTAGGAACTTCAATTCACGCGCCACGTAACTGTGGAATGGTCTACCTGTGGCAGTGTTTCCAAGTCAAAACGACATAACTACCTTTAAAAAGCGTGTGTTCTTTTTAATTGTTTTTTTATGGGAGAGAACAAGGCAAACGAGCGTTCAGGGCCCCTGATGTTAAGTGATTACCGCCGCCCGTGTTTATCTATATGATACGTATTTTGAGTTTATATTCCTTAGAATCCGGCAATACACCTCTGATGTTACAAATAGGCGGCAATAATCACTTACTATCAGAGTATATGGGATGTGTAATATTATTTGCTCGAATTATTTTTTTACGGTTATCTCAATTTTTGTTATAGTAAACTGAGAAAGGACTTATATTAGATCGCATTGCACAACAGTATTGACTATCGTATAGTCAATTTTTTGACTAAAGTTAATCCTCACTAGGTTCTTCTGCTCTCTAACAATATTTGAGAATTTTACGTTGATAGTGTTGTTTTTTAAAGATTTATAGGGCGATATGAGTTCCTGGAGCCTGTTATAATTATACGAGATCTAAACCTTGTTAAGATGATCACGGTCAAAGATTTCGAGTATTTTCATGACCATCGAGCCTTCATAGATGAGAAAATTGAACCATTGGCTGCACGAAATTTATTTTTATTAAAAGGTAGACATATTTATTTATCCTAAATATATATTTTGTGTTAACCATAATAAAATATAGTATACAGTACAGCTTACGAAGGGCTCTCAAGTTATGTTCTCTAACTTTTTGCGCACTTTTGAAAAGAATATCAAAAGTAAGAAAAGTTCGTAAATCTTATTCATGGCGGCCTTGGCTTGTCGACGAGCCCTATATCCTTGAAGCCGTCGTGACGCAACGGCACAGAGTTAGACTGTGAGCACGACAGTTGCGGATTCGATATCCCCTCTGGGTAGTGAATTGTTTTTATGTCTATACTTCGGGTAACGAGACAAGCAATTATTTCACTCAAAACGCAAAGTCTTAAAAATAATGCGTTGCGGTGGAAACGGAGTGGCTCAACCCTTGTCTATCATATTATACGTACGAGGCAGCGTGAAGCTAAAAAATTTGTATTTTTAAAAATAAGAAGTTATATTATAAGAATTAGAAATAATAAATGATTGTGCAAATGAAGACTTCTAAATTCGTATTTTTTTTCTTAGATATATTTTGTATATATGTTAGCTTGAAATGAATTATTCAGGACAAGATTGGAAGGACATGCGATCGACTCTAAGTCCCGCTTTCACAAGCTCCAAAATTAAGCTGATGGTGCCCTTCATGGAGGAAGTCGGCGACCAGATGATCAGAGCTCTGAAGAAGAAGATTTTTACTTCTGAGTGTAAATACTTTACTGTTTTCTTGTCAATCTTGATTTCATCGCGAAACCGATTACAAAAAAAATTCATCTGGTCTATTTATCGTGTTTTTTAAACTTGGTTAGGTAAAGTCATAACGAGATGATCCTTTTTGTAAACGTGATATATTTTTACGCTATAATTCAAAAGTTTCTGCAAAAGCCTTAAGTCTTTTTTAAAATATGCACTTTCTTAGGTTTTCAAACCAATAAATTTTAAATTTTTAACATTATAGC
Organism: Heliconius hewitsoni; assembly: GCA_018230445.1. Taxonomy (NCBI): domain Eukaryota; kingdom Metazoa; phylum Arthropoda; class Insecta; order Lepidoptera; family Nymphalidae; genus Heliconius; species Heliconius hewitsoni. The sequence goes on along the minus strand of DWAN01006743.1, from coordinate 311 downwards.
TGGATATATTGATGTTGATTGTAAGGATCTGACAGCACGATATGGAAATGACGTCATCGCCTCTTGTGCTTTTGGGCTCAAAGTAGACTCTCATGCTGATGAAAATAACAAATTCTTCCAAATGGGTAAAACTGCATCTGCTTTCAAAGTGTGGCATATGCTCATGTTTTTTATTCTTTCTGCCTGTCCATCTGTTGCAAAGGTAAGTTGAGATTTTTTTTATTAAATCATGATATTCCAATCGTGGCTCTGGGACACAAAGTGTGACTGTAAAACCGACTGATTGTGGGTTCGATCCCCATTCGAGGAGA
>DWAN01006742.1:0-10253 GCA_018230445.1 Heliconius hewitsoni | reverse complement strand
ATATATATATATATATATATATATATATATATATATATATATATAATAATAAAAACAATACCTTATGAGTCCGCCATAATTTATAAAAAAACAAACTATATTTCAATAGTGGCTACGGTATATATATTTTTACTCAAATTTACTCTTTTATTGCAATTATACAAAATAAACCACTAACTGAACCATTTTATTAAATACGACTATAAAGATTATTGATGAATAAAAAGTTAAAATATTATTTAATTTGAATAAGAAAAATTATTATTATTTAATAATATCATAATCAAAATGTAAATATATTTTTAATCTGTATTGATTAGCGTATGAATATATTGAACAAATCATTATAAAATCAAAAATATTAACGAAGCAATTAACTATCAGTAATTTGTAAATGATTTTTGTGATATTTTCAATAAATAAAGTTGTTAAGACCAAGGACAAAGAATCAAAATTCAAAAATTGATAACTATAAAGTTTTAAAGTTTTTTATTTTTTTGTGAACGACTAAGAAATAAGAAACTTAAAAGAGGGTGTTATAGAAAACGAAAATGAATTTGACATCAAAATTGGCTAAATTTCGATAGTACAAAATGCTATAAATATATTTACTATCTATATATTTTTAAGGTGGTTTAGGCATTCTTGTTTACGATTTTTTTTTAGTTTCATACGAAAAAAGGAAAAAAATATAAAATTTTAATATGTATATATGGATATGTGTATAAAAAATCGCATGCTTAATTGTGCTTAGTAGGTTTCGGTATAAAATGAACTAGGTAAAATTATTTTATACAGTTTTTTAAGCCTATAATAATTTATCGAGATGGAATTACAGTTATAAAAACACAAGTATTGCTTAAGTAAAAAGTACAGAGTTTTCAATATACGCATGGGCATTAGTTATTTTTGCAAAATATCCAATATTTTCTATTGTTTACTAAAAAGTATCTGATTTTAAGTAAATATATATTTTAATAAATAGACATACAACAATAGATAGTTCGAAACATTTTATTTATATGTACATAAATTTAAATTATTATGAAATAATTCCTTAAATACAAAATGGACCTTAAAATAATTTTAAATTATGTTACTTCCTCATACATAACCTAACTTACAAAATAATTATCATAAGTTTCGTAATAATAACTAAATCCCACCCAACTCATCTCACTCTACTCAGTAACCCCAAAAACCCAAACTCACCTCAAACTAAGATCAGGACTGGCACATCTAACTACCGGACTGGGTACAGCCGGCACTACCAAATACGCCATTGTCATATAATACTTCCACACTTGCATGTAGCCATCTCTCTCTTTTTCCGGTTTACGAGGGAGAGTCGGTCCTCGCGAGAGTAGAGAAGCACGGTTATCGTTTACTGGGCTGAAAGTTAAGATTCTTTTATTTAATTAAATGTTAGTGTTTTTTATAATAAAATGGAGAACGAAAGAGAAATTTGAGACCGTCGTGGTGCAGTGGTACAAGACTTCGATTCCTGATCGGGGGAATTAATTATTTAATGTTTTTATTTCCTCCGCTCTGTAGCAAGACAAAGCGCGGCGTTGATATCCGCCACCCAACAAGCAATGTAACGAAATTTCGGCAATGCGTGGGAAGCGCAGTGGTTTTATTAGATAATATGAGATGAGAGATGAGATGCGAGATACTGCGTGAAGCTAAAATAAATGTCACTTACGCGGGTTCAATAATAGTGTACAAGGCGTGTATCCTCGCGTGCAATATCGGCCACGCCTGTAGGACAGTGGCGGGGCACTGAGATGGTATACGATTGCGTTCTAATAGACCGAATAAAACCACCTGAAAATGGAAGGAGAAATATATTTATAGTCTACATGTCGCCATTCATATATGAATATTTAATGTAAGAACATTAAGTTTCAGTTTGTAAATTATTTTTTTTGTCAAAGTGTTACAGGTATGCAATTGTGTTTTAAATGATACTCTAATTGCAATTACCCATTTGTATATGGTTGCAAGTTTTGTTTTACACTACATAATCTATTATAGGGCATAGGGGAAATAATATAGCTACTTATAGATTTTTTAGAAATATAATGGACTATACTTAATAAAAATGTTATAAAATAAACTTTCAAGTCTATATACTTGTTTTTAAGAAAATAACTGTTATAAAAATCCGCAATCTTAGTTTCTTTTATAAATATTCCCAATATATCTATTCTTTTTGTACTATAAAATAGTCGCAGGGCCATCCAGAGAATTACAATGCAAATACTTAATTACATTTTTTTTGACCAATTGTAATCTTTGCACATCTATATTATATCTACTATGTTTATCATTTCAACAAAGTTTAAAGTTCACAAACAATTATAATTATGAAATAGAAAATAAGTTATCAAAAAATTATTATATTATCTCACCTCCCAGGGATCGGCGCCATTAGTAGAACTGCCACTCCAACTGTTCTTAGAAGACGTTTCATCATGTTGAAGACCTGTACGTAATAAAGTAATAATAATAATCAAGAACACGGTACATAGCGTGAAGCTGTACGCTCCAGGCTATAGGTCATAGCACGGGTAGATAAAGGGAACCTAATGTTAATTCACACCTTTACTTACACACCGACCAATTTTCGAAATATTGTGTGTTAAATAGCAGAACCTCGTTTTTACTACCAACACAAGGGGTTCGATACATTAATATCAGCTTCACGCTGTATCCCGCACATAGCACGCAGCGGGACCTAGTGTCATAAAGCACTCCGCTCCCCACTTTCTGCCAAATTCTGGAGACATTGCGTGTTGACTGGCAGAACTCAACGCCGCGCTTTTCCCTCGACACCAGAGCGGATCGAACCCACAACCAGGCGGTTTTACAGTCACACTTTTTGCCACTGCTCCCCGACTGGCCTCATTACATTAATACTAATTTTATAATATCATTTTTTTTTCTTTTTTTTTTATAAACTGCCATCAGTTGATAACAACTATAATCAGTTTAGCTGAATTCTTACTGACTACTTGGTTTTGGAGGCCATTGCCACCATAATATCATTTATGGCATTCATTTTATATATATTTGTTATTTCATAAATTAAAATCTACCTGCAGTCCAAATGGCATGGCTTCTCTCAGCTACCCAAACTAAATCCGGTTGTCCTGCAGCCAGAACCGCTTGTTTCTCAGTAGGCGGTAGTATTGGAAGACATTTCTCAGTGAAATGAGGCACGTGGGTGTCCGCCACGTCGATAAGTGCGGGTTCGTCTCTCGTCAGTTGTAGTCTTTCGAGGAGGTATTTCGTTTCCCTGAAGGAAAGAGATGTGAAAGTGAAAAATAAATTAAATTACTATTAAATTTATAACTTTTTTTTATTACCATTTAACGATTGATGTATTGAATTATGATGTATGATTAAATGAAAAGAATTTACCAATTTTAAATTTACCAATTTTAATTTAATAATATGATCAAATTTTTCATAAAAAAATTTTATATTTATTTTTCATAAAACATTCTAGCCTTAATAATATAATATATGAAACATGTTGTATGAATGGAATATTGTAAAATATATATTAATGAATGTTTTGCATAACAATAGAACACATTTAACATTTAAAGCAACATGTTGCAAGTGTAAGTGGCTAGATAGGCAGTGAGAGACCTAAGTTAACCTTCAAGAACACTGTATCGATAATACTAGGTAAAAGTCACGTAAAAAAATGAGGGCACCCCGGAGGACCTATATGAGGAAGTTGATGACAATGGACGTTTTACACTCCATTCTCTCTGGCTACCCAGCCAGGGTATAATAAAGCACATATACATCAACTTACCTCAAGATGTGAACAGCCAGCCTCCTTGGGTAAGCTTTGCACTGGCACAGCATAACCAAGGCCAGGGCCTCTGCACCTCTTATGACCGAAGCGAGGGGCTCCGGCCGCTGTGGGGCGGAGGTCGCAGGTTCACCGTTCTTCCAACTCGTTACAAGTTGGAGCAGCATTCTGAGCCCGTTTTCCACTAGCTGAGGCGATGTATCCTGTAGAATAGAATAATATCTATAGTCTATGTGTCAAACAACAATTTTATTGAAATTTTTAACGCTGTACCCCGAAAATACGCTTTTAATCAATTTTCTACTTGAATTCATATAAAATATTATTTTTAATTTCTGAAAAAGTCCTTTAATCAATATAATACAATATATAAAAATATCGCAATATTATTTAAATTTGCACATAAATTAAGATATAATTATAAATTATATTGTAAATAGCAAAATCAAAATAAAGAGCAGTTTAATAAAACTTTATTAATTTAAATATACAGAGTTAAAGCGCCTGCGCTACTTTTACGGGGACTGCATATAGGGTAAAATATTTGATCATTATACCTAAAGATATCAATGAAGACCTCAATAGTTGAGACGTAGGATTATTTTTTTTCATTTTACTATGTTTATCCAAACTGTATTTCGCGTGATGCAGTTACAAATAGATACTAATAACTTAAAAATATAGTAGCACTTATGTACTACTAAGCATTACCGATCTGCCACTTTTGATTATCAAAAAAAAATACGAGAATGAGAAAGGGATATCTCTCGTTCTATTTTACGCAATTCAACATCGCCCCTATTACCTGCGACTTGATTTCGTGAATGAGGCGTGTGCGGTGTTATCGCTTTGATAGGTTTGTGTCTCTATGCGTCATTCTTGACAAATGGCGTTTAATTTTTTTGTTTGAAAAAAACAGATTTTCATTTTTGTAAAAATCGGTTTTGTTTGAGTTATATTAGGTTTTTATACAGTTGTTAAAGCTGCGGTTTCATTTAAAGTGGTGAAGACATAAATACTCTGTATAGTAATAACTAAGCTCAGTATTTTGTTCAACCACCCATCATACATTCAATATATTTAATTGTTAATTTCTCTTCAACAACAAAATCCGATACAAACCTGAACCTCCTTCGCCAGGAACTGTGTGAAGCCGGCTAGTACGTCCTGCCTCCACTCCGGGAAGTCCACTATTAGGGTCTGGAGGCTCTGGAATGAGAGGCCCCGGAGCTCCTCGTCCATGTGGACTGTTAGACGACAGAGGAGGTCCACTAGTTCATTGGGGCTCATACCTTCTGGAATTAGCCTGGAAGGGAGAGTGTTTTGATAAAAGGACAGACAGACAATAAATTTCCTATTGCTTATTTTGTTTTCTTTTCAAGTATGGAACACTAAAACTTATTAAAAAAACCACAAACCTCGGTATAGCCGCAACGCAAGTCCTAAACAAATCGATCCTAGGCTTCCTTTCACCAGTATTAATTTCCTGCTCCTTAGTAACATTTTGCGTGTTAGTCAACATAAGAGGCCTTCCGTAGTGCGCGTCTAAAGCCCGCAGAATTTCAACCAAAACCCGTCTAACATATGGAAAATACGCACTCATGCCTATAGACCTGGCCGTTTCATCCGTCAACATTTTATTTAGAAAAGTTTTTTTCACTCTTAACGTATTCCCAGATGGTAAAGTCCCCGAAGTCCTGGGCATGGGGGGTTCCCCCTCTTTTTGCTGTAAACTGTCAGCCACAACTAAAAACGCTCTGAGACCTATGGACATGCGTTCAGGTGTTAAAATAATTTTAATAGGCCGTCCCACCATCAGAAGATCAAATACTATTTCTCTCATAGCGAAATCCAAGCGTTCTTGGGCTATGAACTGTATTATTTTAACAAATATATTCAATGGCGTGTCTCTCGGCACAACGCCTTTTGATCCTTTGGGGAAAAGGGAATTTACTATGCTTTGTAGTCGCGACTGTGTTGCGGAGTTGCTCTCACATTTGATTCTTATCATGTACACCCAGAGGAGACGGTATAACGATTCTGCAAATAAATAAATACATTAAATTAGTATGCTACAGTTAGATTGAATACAAATATTTATTTTCATTTATTGCCAACTCAAAATACTGAATATGATGACTACATCGGGAATATTTTATAAAAATAAACAAAAATACCATAATATAAATGTGGTTAAACTCTCTACCTTCCCTACTATATGCGACAAACATACAGCAGCGTAGAGTTAAAAAAATATATAAATTATATTATTCAAATACATACCCAGAGCAACTCTACACATCTTCGGATCTCTGTTCTTCAAATGTGACAGACACATAGCGAGGAAACAGTGTAGGTTGGCCAAAAAGAACTGTTTCTGAGATACGCACAACAAACAAGTGACAAGAGGAAACAGAGCTAGTCTATGCTTGGATTTAGTGCTGGTGTCTAAAGTGTGGCTGTATAGCATTTCCACGAAGTTCTTCAGGCACGGCACGTTGACTTCGTTTTTGACCGTCTAAAAAGACATAATAAAATATCAAAAATATGTTTTTCGTTATATATGTCTTATGTTAGGGCTAAAATGTAAAACAATGTACTTTTATTTTATGGTAAAGCTGGTAAATATTTAATTCACATTGATATTTGTCAGTTGTAATGTTTGAAAATTTAAAAAAAATGTAATTTACATTTTAATATGTGAAGTAAAACCTTTGGACCCTTTTTGCAAAAATTACGAGGACGGAGGAGTATGAAATTTGGCACACTTATAATTTATATATATATATATATATAGAATGCTAATATTTTTTAAAAATAATGCTTATAAAGACACACTACCATTCGTTTGACAATATTCACACCTATATGTTTATAAAGTGGCACACAAGTTGCTATGGCAACACCAACGCGTGTTATTTTACAAGTCAATTGGATCTTTACTTACAAATTACTATGGGTACAAGTTCGGGTCTTATACAAAAAATTTAATGTACATTTAACAAATAGACAACACACTACAAATTAAGTATAGTACGCAATAATAACAAGTTTCTTTTCTTTTGCCATTCATACACTATCACAAACAAATACCCACACAAAAAAATATAAAAACTTACAGCCGCAACAGGCACCAGAATCTCAACAAACAGACCGGCCAACGCGTGCCTTATATCTTTATCTTTTACTTCGAGGAAATATTGAGCACATTCCTGTAGAAACTGGAAAGATGCTTCAAATTCTTCTATTGGTACCATTTTGACTCGGAAGAACTTCATGCCCATTAATAGAGATATTATACTTTGAGTTGTGTGTGGCGAGGGTTCACGGCCCTTTAGCTCCTGCAAGGTAAATATAGATTAAATACTTATTGTTATAAAAAATATAACCCAACAATAACAAAATATTGTTAGTAAAATAACAAATATTTAAAATTCGTTGCTACAATATTAACAAAGAATATAAAGCATATGATAAAACATTGTAGAGACATCCGTTTCTAGTATCAATAAATACGATTTAACAGATGTGGCTAATACACCCATTAATCCTTTCGAGCTTTAAGCTGTCACAGACAGATTATAGACAAATAGTTTGAAACAATAGTTTTTTTTAAAAATGCTTCCAACACTATCAATGTCATATATATACTTATTTATACACACCAAACACAATATTTAACTTTAAATCAATTAAAATACATATTCACCTTCAATTCCAATGTAAAACGCTTCCTAACAGACGCAAAACGCGATTGCGCCAGCACACCTATTACTTCTGCGTACAAATCTGCTATTATATGAACGTTCGCTGCATTTGGATTTGACTGGAGACTGTAAGAATAAGTTGTATTATTAGTATTTTTATACATTTTGTAGGAAAGAAAAAAACAAAGATGAGACTAAGATTATATAAAAACAATTAATTAACTAAGATTTTATATACCAAAATCGTAATACATAAAAGAAAACTAATAAGGTCCAGTAGCACAGCGTGTGACTGTAAACACGACAGGTTGTGAGTTCAATAACTTTTTTAATATTTTTATTTCCTCACTCTGGTCTCAAGAAAAAGCGCGGCGTTAAGTTCTGGCAAACTGATATGTCTCGAACATTCAGCGTAAAGTGGTGTACGAAGTGTCTTAACACTAAATTCCCGCTGGCTACTTTAATTTACCGTTTAATGTGGGATATAGTGTGAAGATATTAAAACTACCCACCCCTCCTTGTAATTAAATCGTTTGAATGCAACATTCTCTATATATTGCACCAGATCCTCGTGTCCGGGATGGAAGGGCAACTGTCTCAGCACTTCTATTAGTGCCAGGCAAAATAAAAACTCTACGGCTAAATCTCTTCTCTCTGCTTGTAATTCCTCGTTTGACCTCTCCACTTGTTCTGGATTTGTTCCACTGCCTGACACTATTGAAATTATACTGGAAAATAAGACAATTTATAAATTATTTAAATAGAAAAGAATATAATAATAATATATAAAAAATTACGAATAACGAATAAAAGCATTTTGAAAGCATCAGTTCTCAATGTTGTGTTTTGGCAAATTAACCTTAACTTTCAGTTTTATATCAGGGTTATAAAGAAATACTACAAAATTTTATGAAAACTTCTGAAACTTTAGTTTTTAACGTATATTGTCTTTACAATAATTAACACGGCAAGTTCACAAAAACGAAACGAAACTTATTCAGATTAGTGAATAAATAAATTATATAGTTCATGCAGGCGAAGTCGCGAGCTGTTTGCCAGTTTAATAATAAATGAGTGTGGGGGCAACGATGCTGGTTATATTCTTTTTTTTCTAAGAGGCCAATCACATTTGAACTTATAATTTTATATTAACCTAAATTTGAGACCAAAACAGTTTGTTAACTATTTTGGTCTCAAATTTAGGTTACAGGTACAGGTACAGATATTAACAATAAAAAAAACCAAAAAAAAAATTACTCTATATACCCTTTATTCCTAGAATCCTGGTGTGGTTTTTTCGCTTGTTCGCTCAGCTGTGGGGATTCCGCCATTTGCCTCTCCAGCCAGCCGAAGAGAGCTCTGAGTAGGGACGGGAGGCAGTGCTCCGCCACTGTGCCGAAAGCGGAGAGGATCTGGTCTAACTGTGGATCTTCGCCGCGTTGCAGGGTTTTGTTTAGTGGCTTTTCCTACAAGAACGTAATATAAATATATAAAAAGTAGAGAACGGAGTGTGTTAACACTAGTTTCCCTTTGTCTACCCTGCTCTGTGCGGGATACAGAGTAAAGCTGATTTATATATTTTTTATATTCACCGCGTCTGTATTTTTTTGTATATGTAAAATTAAAACAATTGCGTTCTGTCACAGGCGTAGTAAATAAGAATAAGATCATATCCAATAGTCAGCGCGTTTTAGAAATTCTTGTCCAAAATTTTACAATTATAGAGGAACGAACTAACGCATTTGCGGTTCATACAATATCTACACTACAAAGATAAACATTATATATTACTAAAGGAAACCACGATAGCAAGCAACAACCACATCCATTTCGATACAAATAATAATTAAAATTATATATCTTAATTAATAATTACAAAGAACACTACTGTTAATAGTTCATTGGCGTGTTTTAAAACTAGGTTTCCTCTGTCTATTCTACTCGACATATAATTTTTTTACCCGACTTGAAAAGTACTAAAGAATACTATTGCTACTTTAAATTTAAATGTATGAAGGGAACCTAACCATAATATTTGAATATATATTCAACGACGAGGACTTGGCGTAGTTCGTATTTTTTTACGTCGCACATTCGCCTAAAAATATATTATGACCAAAAAAATAAATAAGAATCTCTTACCAAAGCTTCAGCCATAACTGCCTCCATCTTCCTCTCAGCTTGCACAGTAAATTCCGTAAAAAGTAATCTCATGACATATTCCCCCGGCCTCAGGTCGGCATCTGAACTTGCGACCATCGCCCCTTTATTCGGACCCCACGGCAGCATTGAACCTAGAACCACCATCTTTTTGGTTATATTCAAATAAAACATTCTCATTTTCAATAGTGTTTCAATGTTAACTAAACTGGACTAAAGCCAGTATTGACACATAGTAACGACTTTCCTGTTTCCTTAGTTTATAACGATATATTAATAATAATTAACGCTTTATATTTGTACTATAACAATGTGTTACATTTTGCTACAATTACATACGATTTCATCAATTGTGTATTATATGTATAATAATGCTAACAATGCACCTATCGTTACTATAGCGATATATCTGTTAATAACCAATAATTTCTAAATATCTTAAAGAAGTTTAAATTTGTAAGTCCTTATTTTCTTTAAAAAATTAAAGCCTAACTTAACTTAGCTTCACGCTTTATACCTAGCGGGGTAGTCAGAGAGAACGGAGCGCCAAACGC